>VMDR010014371.1:0-23630 GCA_007922815.1 Macrotus californicus | reverse complement strand
TTTGCGACCAAATTCAACCAAGTCTGTGAGCATCCTGATTACCAGTGTTTTGAACTGTGCATCTGATAGGTTGGCTATCTCTTCGTCGCTTAGTTGTATTTTTTCTGGAGCTTTGATCTGTTCTCTCATTTGGGCCATTTTTATTGTCTTGGCGCGCCTGTTACGTAGTAAGGGGCGGAGCCTTAGGTGTTCACCAGGATGGGGCGGCCACGTCGCTACGTTGTGACGCTGTTTGTGGGGGAGGGGTCCGAGAGGGAACAATGGCGGCCGCTCCGCTCCCTGCCGGTTACCAGTCACTTTCCGCACTACTCACAGTCCAACGGGGCCCCTCTGGTGCTGGCTCCGGCGCTGATCCCCGGTGGGAGGGCCGTGCACGCTCCAGGACCCTGTGGGTCTCTCCAACGAGCTCTCCCGTGAGGCCGGGAGTTTCTCCCGCTGCCGCCGCCTCAACCCCCACAGGAGTTTTCAATCAGAGGCTTTGAGCCTTCACCTCCCGGCGCCGGAGCTCTGGGCCGCGGGGTCCGTCAGGCTCCCAAGCCGTTCCTCCCCGTTTATCCTCACGAGGGAGTGGGACACCCGGGCCGCAGCCGCCACCTCTCCCGGCCAGCCGCTCCTTTCCCGGATCTGCCAGCCGCCACCCCGCCACGCGAGTCCTCTCCGCCTTTCCTACCGATCTGGATGTATTTTTCTTAATTTCTTGGTTGTCAGACTTCCATACGGTTCGATTTTCTGTCAATTCTGGTTGTTTTTTGTTTTAATATTTGTTGTCCTTCTTTTGGTTGTGCGAGGAGGCATAGGGTGTCTACCTACACCTCCATCTTGGCCGGAACTGTCAGTTCTATTTGATTTTGACCAGATACTTCCAATTAATTAGTAACTCTTGGTCATGCCTTCATGCTAAAATACAGATATGTGGATTTATAAGAGCAGAAGCTGTTTGATTTTATTTTTAGACGCAAGCAGAAATATGCCTGGGCTTGCTGAGTTTCAGCGCACTTTGAAAAACTAGCTGTGTAGCTGCCTTTCTCCTGAAATATAAAAATAATATATACCTGAGTGGATTTTGTTACTTTTCTGTGATCCAGTGCAGGGACCTTAGAAAAAGAACGTGTGTTAGTGGGACTGAGCTCTTGCTAGTTCTCCTTGGCAAGCTCTCTGCCAGTGGAAGCCCGTCCCTGGGCTCTCAGCTCCTCCCTGGTGGTTTCAGTCTATAGCTACTCATGCAAAGCAAAGTGGAGAAACAAGGTCAGCCTGCGTAATTTCAGCCCCCGCCCTGGGAAAAGTCACCTTTTCCCCCTCTAAAAGAAGCTTCCATCTGTAATAGGAGGGGATGGACTCGCTGGTGTTCATGAGACTATCTTTATCCATATACCCACTCCTCCATGAGCCAGTCTGGGATTCACAGGGAACAGAGACTGGCCGCAGGAACAGAGTCAGAGGGTAACGCCTGAGCCAAGGGTCCAGGCTGGGCAGACTTCCGGCCAGGCAGACTAAGGACAGCCCCCTCCAGACTGCCCACACCTCTGGGGGCTCTGAGGACCCCAGCCCGCATCAGGCTGCAGTGAATGTGAAAGTTTGCCACTGATTATCATCCTCTTGTTTCTGAGAAGGGGAAAAAAAATCCCCCTTTTCATCTGACCTGTGCTTTATGGCTTCCAACTTATCTTAGAGCCGTGAGTCCTTTCCTTCTCCCCTAATTAGTAAAATCGGGTGGGGACCCCCATAGAGATGCCCACTTTTAAACATGCCAGGTTCAGGACATTAAAAATATCCCTCCTCTCTAGTATCACTTTTATTTCATTAGAAATAAAAGGATATTTTGATAAAAAAAAAAAAAAAAACAGAGGATAAGGCAGGACATGATCCAAGAATAAAGAACAATTGTTTCATTAAGTTTTATGTAAAATTCATTATGTATGCTCTTTTGGTTTGTTTTGGTTTTGTTTGTTTTGAATTTCACCACTGTCTAGTCTAAGTTTCAGGAATTACTGCTTTAGAGTAGAATTTGGCTGGGACAGAATATCAGGAAATAGTGTGCAAGCCTGTGGCAGCCATAAAAACGTGTCCCTCCACCTCCTGCTGCCAGAGAGTGACTGAGAAGGCTGAGCTGCCCTCTGGGCCCTCACCCAGGCCCACTTCCCGCTGGCCGCAGCCAACCCCGGGACTGTGCAGCAGGACCGATAAGGCAGACCCAGCCGACAAGATGCAGGACTCCTCTGGCAGAAACTTCCTAGAACTGAGTGGCACTCTGAGACCCTTCCTACCCATCTCCCTTTTCTTCCCTCTCTCCTTTGCAGGGAGGAGCACAGCTGGGTAGCAGTCTTGGGGTTCCCCACACCTCCTCCAACTCCTGCCACTTTTTCTCTTGATGTTACGTCCCCCATCTCTTACGAGTTAAGTTCTGTCCAGGTGACTGTTTCTCAAAAGACCCGAACTAACACAAAGCCCTTTCCCATCTGCCACTTCATTCACTTGACAAATGCCTCACACCACCACTGGGACAACTCAAGGGCAGGTATAGTGAACAAGAGATACGGGGATATCTCATCCATGACAAAGCTAGGACTGGAAGCCAGAAGTTCTGATTCTCAGACTAAGATTTGTCCTGCAGGAATTGCTTCTCAATACAAAATGTCTTGTTTGTGTCCCATCCAGTGTGGCTCAACTGGTTGGGCATCGTCCTGCAGAGCAAAAGATTGCCAGTTTGATACCCAGTCAGGGCACCAAAAAAAAAAAAAATCCTGTGTGAGAAGAAATATCTAGGTTATAAGTCCTCCAGAGAATGTTCCAGTGGCAGTTTCCAAGTGATTGTCCCATTTCTCCAGACTAGTGGTTTTCAAATGTTTTTAAGCCATTGACCCCTTCAAGTTAAATCCTCACTAATGGTCAGTAGATAACAGGCTGGAGGCATCGTGGGACAGTGGGTGAAGTGGCCAGTGGAGCCCTGATGTCAGTTTCTGGGTCTGCTGTCTCCTTGTCCCCATTCACTGCTGCCAAGATGCCCTTCCCAAGAACCCCTGAGCTCTGCTAAGGATGTAATGAAACCCTGCTTAGACCATTGTTTGCAATAGTCTTTTCCAGAGAGGCCCTCTCCGTGTAGTCTCATGGGAGTAAGTCAAACCAAGGTCAAGCCAAGAAAGTCAAGCCAAGGCCTGTGGCTCCCAGGAGACCTCAGAGGTAGTCGCATGGCTTTAATCTATTAGTCTACAATTCTTCATAAGATTTCCTTTGATACAAATGTTAAAGGAGAGAAGGAAGGGAGGGGGGAAGGAAGGGAGGGGGGAAGGAAGGGAGGAAGGAAGGGAAAGGGAAGGAGAGAGAGGGAAAAGGGAAGGGAAGGGAAGGGAAGGGAAGAGAAGGAGAAAGGAAAGGAGAAAGGAAAGGAGAAAGGAAAGGAGAAAGGAAAGGAGAGGAAAGGAAAGGAAAGGAAAGGAAAGGAAAGGAAAGGAAAGGAAAGGAAAGGAAAGGAAAGGAAAGGAAAGGAAAGGAAAGGAAAGGAAAGGAAAGGAAAGGAAAGGAAAGGAAAGGAAAGGAAAGGAAAACTTTGAAAAGTGCCTGCTCCAGGACACGGTTCCAAGAAGGACCTCTTATTAAGTGTGTATCATCTTTTCTCTTCCCATGTGGCCACATCCATGGATATCTGAAACAAACGGGCAGGAACATAATACCAGCCATTGGCCTGATCCCCATGAGCTACAGCTGAACTGATAGGAGTTCTTCAGCCAGACAGGCAAAGGAGCCCCTACTCTTCTCCGGGCCTGACCCCTTTGTCCTGGGTCAGTAGCTATCCTGGCGGGGCAGGAATCTGTCTGGTTGGCCAGCAGAGGAATCTGTCCCCATGTACACCCACCAGCTGCTCTGGCCACAGATTCTCTGCTCCTGCTGTTGTGTCTTCCTGGAAATGTTTCCCTCCTAGATGTCTGCCTGGCTGCCTCCCTGATTTTCCTCATGTCCCTGCTCAAATGTCACCTCAGCAGAAAGACTCCCCTGATGACCCTACATAAAATAACAACCCGCCTCATCTCCCACGCCCCTCCTACCCCTGCCAGCTTTTCCTATTATTTTGCTCAGTTTTGCTCCTCTCCCTAATGTGTATCCCATTTGCTATGTTGGAATTTCTTTGTTGATTCTCTCCCTCCACAGAAATGGAAGGTCTACAAAGGCGAGGACTTTTTTTTTTTTGAGAGTTACCTTCCCAGTACCTGACACAAAGAAAGTCCTCAAACATTTATTGAATGATTAAATGAATAAATGAGTGGTATCATGGAATTTTTTCAAGTGAAAGTGACTCATTCAAGATTGCACCTGTGGAACGGGGGAAAGGAGTAGGAGAGGGAAATCTGACCCAGGGAAAGACAGAGTGGAGGGAGGTCCTTGCCGCATCCAGTGGGTTAGCCTGCATCTCGTCTTTATTCTAGAGATATTGCAACCATTTGCCCAGGACATGGGGATCAGACCTGATTTCAAATATTCCGTCATCTTCCCTATAATTAATCTAATTCTTTCCAGATCATATACCAGTAACATTGCTTTTAAAAAATATGTAGTCACTATATCCATATGCATAGACATTTGCAAATTCCAGGTCTACAAAGATTGATAGCAAAACTGTGATATACACTGTTTCTCTTTATACTTAAAAGAGTCAGAACACCTTACAGACTGAATTTTTGTGTATTTTCTGGCCAAAGTGAAGTCATTGTTGATCGTCAACTGAGTTGCTCTCCCACAAAATCTTTGTAGGAAACCTATACAGTGATACGTCAGTCATTCATTCAAAGTCAGTAGCCCTTACAAACTGGAATATTCTGCCAGAATACTATATTATTTATTATATTATACCATTAATGTATGCTGTCAGAAACACACCATAATATAATTCCAAGCCATAGAAATTGGCACCTCTCACTTAAGAAAACCCAAGGTAGTGTGTTCTAAGTAGTAGCCCAAGGGACAAAATTCCTTGAGCAAAAAAAACACAAATTAAAAGGGGATTACCCAGATGCCCTTTGTATACAATTTCGGATAGCTTCTTCTCTTACTCTAAATCCCTCTTTCATAGCATTTGTTCTCTTTAGGAATTAATGCAATGATGAAAGCAGGAGTTCAGGAGAAGCAGTTTGGGTCAAGGGAATCAACCTCTTTCTTGGTCCTATGTTGGAGTCTATCACTTTGGTTCCAGACTGGCTTTCTTTAGGTTTCCTTTTTCTTTTTTTTCCTCTTAAGAAAGAGAGAAAGAGAAAAAGAAAACCTCTTTCCAGGCAGAGATGCTGTCTTATGTGTCTTTGGACAGAGTCCACACTCAGTAAATGTTTGTTGAACTCAAGATGCCTGCTCCCCTGCAAAGGTGAAGCCATTCAGAAGGCGTTAGTATGTGCAGGTTAGACAGCCCAGGCAGACCCTCAAAATGGCTGTAAGCTCTTCTCTGACATCTGTAGTGGAAGCAGGTTTCACCCTGCCTAGATTTTTAGGGACAATAAAGTAGCAATGATCTGGTTGGAAGACAATAATCACCTTCAGATCACATTCAGCTCTCTTCTCTTCTCTTCTCTTCTCTTCTCCTCTCTTCTCTTCTCTTCTCTTCTCTTCTCTTCTCTTCCCTTCCCTTCCCTTCCCTTCCCTTCCCTTCCCTTCCCTTCCCTTCTCTTCTCTTCTCTTCTCTTCTCTTCTCTTCTCTTCTCTTCTCTTCTCTTCTCTTCTCTTCTTTATTCGGTCTCTTTCTCCATAACTTCATATTTCTAAAATTTATTATTACCAGCAGAAAGACCCACAACTAGGATCTCATTATTCAAGAGTCCAAGGTCTTTCTATTGTATTTTGGTGGAACTCATCCAAACGTATGTTTGTTTTTTTTACAAGAAATTAGATGCGGAGTTGATCCCTTCAACATCTAAGGGAACCCAGTGAAATCAAAGTCCACATTATTCGGGGAGTTCTGTGAGAATTCCCACATGAGCAACTACCTACCTTCATTTTTTTAATTAATATATTTATTTACTTATTTATACTGTTGCTAAGATACCCTCTTCTATCCTCTCCTATGCTGGGCCCCGAAGCAGAGGGAGTGATTCAGGTGTGATTAAGCTTTCTCTTCGGTGAGTCTTTTGGTTCTATAGTAGTCATTTTCATCTCATCTTTTAAAGTTAATTTTTGTTTTGATTCAGAAAGCTTCTGGATTCCACTCAAATCACCAGGCTAATTCTCTGAGTCACAGTGTCATAGAATTTTAGAGTTAAAATGGATTATATAATTATCCAGCCCAACTCTTTTATGTTATATATTAACTTATTCAGGTTTTCAAGAAGTATACATTCAGCATTTACTATGTGCCAGGCACTGGACTAGTTACTGAGATCACATTCTTTCAAGAAAAGGAAATCTGTAAGTAGGTATTAACCAGTCTGATTCACGTACAAAAGAAGCCCAGAAGAAGGGTCTCCATCTACTGGGGGACCAGGAAGAGCTGACATAGAAAAGAACACCAGGAAAGATTCAGGTCCTTGATTCTGGGCATTTGTTCTTCCCATTCTGTGTCAGGGTCCAAGTGCCTTAGTCTAAGAACTCCTTCATGCTTCACACAGCCTTATGCAGTAGAGTCTATTGTCATCTCCATTTTAGAGAAGAGGAAACTGAGGCAAAGAGAAGTTAATAACATGCCCAAGGAACACATCAGTAAATGACAGAGCCAGGAGTGTGCCACCCAGTGTCCATCATCCTGACCCTTGTGCATCCTGAAGCTTTTACTTTGCCAAATTTCTAAGGCTAAACACAGACAAGTTGGAATTGAATCGAGGTGTCTGATTCCCAGACTGGCATTAATGCCTAACTCCTAAGACCCCAGAGTAAGCGTCTATTTTTCTTAGTGGTCTGTCAGAGGCTGATGACTCTCAAAGTAGCTTCTTACAAAAAGGTAAAACATTCCTTAGAATAGCAACCTGAGGGTCCTTGTTTAGAAGTGCCAGGGCTTGGAGTAGGGGAATATGACAAATATAAGACTGAACGTACGTTAGACAAAAATGCACTGTGAGCAAAGGCCTGGTGTGTTTGGGTGAAGAGTGAATTTCTGCCACATGCACAGCATAATAACAATCAGGTTTTCAAAATACTTAGCCAGCCTCCACTGGCCTCTCTAAGATGGAAATGCACAGACAGATAAAAGACTGTTCAGGTTTTATTTTAATCTTTGCCTCCCTGCTTGCGGTCTTAGAGGCCTTAGTACTGAAAGCAAATGATATTTCTACCTCCTTCTTTCCAGGGCAGGAATTTGCATTTTAATTTTGGAACACTTAGGGAAAAATCAAATGAAATGCTTTATTTGCTTTTTTGAGACTTTTTTTTCTACTTTCCAGGAATGCAGCCTATTGCTCACTGAGTCGTAGACTAAATATCCTAAGTCCTAAGGCAGAACTGGTTACTACCACTGTAGGAAAGGTGTTTGTGACTCACCCAGGAGGAAAGAGCCCAGCTTCAGGGGCACCAGCGTAGGACGGATCTGTCTCAGATGGATTTACATAGGAGTTAGTTTACCCTGAACTGAACTTCGAATCAGGAAGTTTATACATAAACAAGCGGGAAATGCACTGAGAGGCCTGCTTCGGTAAGGAAAATTATTTATGTGCATGTTGGTCATCTTATTAGTAATTCTGAAGCCCTTTAAAGGAAAATGACAACAACATAGCTACCAGTGTGTAGTTCTTAAAGTTCATCTGCACAGCCCAGCTTCTGCTCACCTAGGTAAGGGGCCATATAACTGTCATTCAAGCTGGAGCTTCAGAAAGTGTGGTGAGTGCTACTATTAATGACCGAGCTGAACCAGCAAAGGAGCAGGAATGATTACCCTATTCAAGGGCAAAATTCCCTTTTCAAAAAAGCAGAGAAACAATCTGCCTGCTGGTAGAGTTCAAAGCTAAATAAATGAAGGGTCGGGAAGAGGACACTTCCCACCTGTGCCTACTACTTTGAACACAGAAAGGTAGAGCTGGAAGGAACTGTGTAACCAAATAGTTCAAGCAGATAAGGGAGTAAAAGGAATTAGGGAGTCACAAAATAGAGACAGAGTCCGGGCCTCCTGAGTCCACTCCATCAAGCTGTATTTTGGGTATTTTCAGAGGCTCAGCTGTCATCTAAGTGGCTAAGGACCCAATGGAAGGAGTATCAGGGGTCAGTCACTTCCCCTCCTAGCAGCAGTGCACCTACCTACCTTCCCATGAAAAACCCTCAATGTGTCCTACCAGCTCTGACAAAAAGAATACTCTTACCTTTCCCTTGAAGAACTAGTATATGACAACCCTAGTGGGTAATAGCACCAATCATTTGAGCAGTGCACTTAGCACTGAGCAAGCCTGTTCTCATTAACTAGCACTTTATTAATCATATATCCAGAAAACCAATGACCACTCATTATCTATCACCTAGCAAAAATCAGAGCTCTAAGAATAATGACACATAGGACGGGGCAGATTTTAAGGGAGGTTGAAAGGTCTCTAGAGAATCTGATACTGTTGATAAGAGCTGATGGCAGACATTCCATAGAGCGCCTGACATAGTGAGGGCTGGCCAGGTGCAGGTTCTGGATGTCAGAGACGGATGGCGAGGGTGACTGAGGAGGAAGGAGAAGGAAGCGAAAGCTTCAGAAGACAAACCACACGCTGTGGCAAAGGGATATGTTAAGGCTTTGTGAAAATTAATTAGAAGGATGAGCTCACATGTGGACCAGGTGTGGGGTGCCCAGAGCACCCAAGAGTGCTTTCTCTGCCTTTGATTTTGGGCAGGATCTCAGGAATCAAAGACCAGGAATTAATTACCCCCTTGAAGGCAGGTTCCGCTGCACGTCTCTCTCTAGTTCTTTAGTATTTCCCCACAAGTCAAAGTGAGTTGGCAGGAAGAAGGAAATGAACTGATTTCAAATACGGAATTTATTTTTTACCCTGTCATTCATGAATACGACGTTCTGTTTCATAAAACAAGCCCAGGAGAATTGGAATGGATGCCTCTTGCAAATCTAACAGAAACAAATAATAAAATTCAGTCATTGTTCGGAGTGAAAGAACAATTCATTCTAGAGAGTCAGTTTACCTGTGGCAGTATCTTTGCTGCATGAAAGCAATGTGGAGATGAAGATGGAAAATTGAACCGGTCATTCAGAGTTTTGGTCATACAGCAGTCTGCACTGCCTACGTTGTGTATTGCATATTTGGGAGTTTACGGATGAATATCTTAGTTTTTACCAAGATGTTGAATGTCATCAAAGACTGATAGCTGTGCAAAGAAATCATAAAATATGTCTCAAGTCTTTTACCTTAGATCTTCCTGAGAACTACTTAAAAAGTTTCCTTTCAAGCACTCATGAAGTATTAACCTGTTATACTTAAGATAGCCATTTTGCACATATATCTTTAGGGACAAGAGCACTAATACAGTGCTTTTCATACTTTTTTGACTGCAACCCATATAAAAAATACATGTTACCTCATGACTCAGTACACACACATACACACAATGAATCAGATGTTTCACTAAATAATATCTTTACTCTATAAGACATACTCTGATATGTTCTCTTTTTTAATGCTGGTCTTATCTACAAAATTGACCTCTTAACCTAGTGTGTAATACCCACTCTTTTAATTTTTTTGTTTATTTATTTTAGAGAGAGGGGATGGGAGGAGAAAGAGAGGGACAGAAACATCAATCAGTTGCCTCTTGTACGTGCCCCAAACGGGGACCAAACCCACAACCTATAGTCAAGTGTCCTGACTAAGGATTGAACTGGTGACCTTTCACTTTGGGGGATGATGCCCAAGCAGCTGAGCCACACTGGTCAGGATGACCCTAGGACATTGAAACACAATGTTTTAGGAGGCTATGAATCAGATACCTGAGATCATGTTTTAACACCATTTTCCACAAGAAACTCTGCAAGCACTTTTTTTGCACAATTATCTCTGCTGCAAAACAGGAAAACTAAGGCAGTGTGTAAAACAATGCCAAAACCAAGGCCTAGTCATTCTATTCTGATAAAGAAGCCAACACAATTATGTAAAAAATGGAGAATTGGTTTCTGCCTGAATGAACTGTTCAAAGCTGTCAAAATGGTCAGTAGTATAAACTTTTGTCTTCTACCTGCTCTGGAATTAATAAGGTTGAAGTTAATTTTAAACTTGTGATTATTATTGCTAAGATTTTTAAAGTACAATTCTAAGTCACTGGAAAAATCACCATTTCTTTGACTCTTCAAAAGCAATTTACATTCAGTCAGTAGAAATTCCCCTGGATGATCTTGTTCCATCTTTGAATTTGAGCTGTCTACAGTAAGGTCATTAATAAAGAACAAGAGATCTGGTTATTCATATGTAGATTTTGGTACCTTTCTAAGAAATTGGATTAAATTAAAATATACATTGTCTGAGTCTTCGGGGTGAGATGCAATACACGTCAATAATGGCTCATGCAATGAAACATACATCTGTTGAGCCTTTAGTCATCATAAGACTAAGCACATGGACATACACACCCTCATTCACTTATATTTTTATTGAGCACTTACTATTTGATAGGCACTAAAATGGGCGTTGTTAGAGTCAAATTAAGGCCTTCATAGGCCTTAAGCACTCAAAAAATTATGTCACATTCCCTTCTCCATGATACGCACTATGGCTTGATATTGTTTAAATCTCCTATATTCTTACTAATGTCTGTCTACTTTGCCTGTTACTGAAATCTTGGCTATAAATGGGGTTTTATCTCTTTCTCCATGAGATCAATCAGATTTTGCTTTATGTACTTGGAAACTGTATTAGATGTATAGATATTTAAAACTGTTGTGCCCTCTTAATGAATTAACCACTTTTTACAGCTTTACTGATATATAATCAACATAACATAAAATTTACACTATTATATTGTATAATTCAGCAGTTTATAATATATTCACAGAGCACTACAAGAATCTTTACAATCTAATTCCACAACATTTGTATTACCCTCTTAACAACATCTTCCTGTTCTCCCCTCCTCCCAGCTTCCGGCAACAAGTAATCTACTTTATGTCTGAATTCGTTCCCTTATTTTGGACACTTCACATAAATGGATCATAGTATGTGGTCTTTTGTGACTGTTTTCTTTCACTTAGCATAATGCTTTCGATGTTCATCCACATTATAGAATGTATCAGAACTTAATTTCCTTATATTTCCAAATAACATTCCATCATTTGTATATAGTACATTTTGTTATCCATCCACTAGTTAATGAACAGTTAAGTTATTTCCACTTTTCTTAAGTTATTAATAATGCTGCCAAGAACACATATGTACAAGTTTTTGTGTGGACATGTACTCTCCTTTATTTTGGGTATATGTGTGGGAATAAAATTGCCAATTAACATTTTGAGGAACTTCCAGATATTTTCCAAAATGACTGCTCCATTTAACAACCACCACCAATGTGTGAAGACTCTACCGTCTCTATATCCTCACCAACACCTGCCGTCTCTGTTAAAAATCTTAAGTCATTCTAATAAATGTGGGAAAATATCTCACTGTGGTTTTAATTTACATTTCTCTGATTGCTAATAATGTTGATCATCTTTTCATGCACATATTGAGTACTTATATATCTGTTCAGGAGAAATGTCTATTCAGATCCTTTTCGATTGTGTTATTAGTTTTCTTATTGCTGAAATGTAAGTTTTTTTATTTATTATGGGTACAGATTCATTAACAGGTATATGTTTTGCAAATATTTTCTCTCATTTTATGAATTGCCTTTGCACATTCTCAATGGTGTCCTTTGCAATGTAAATTTTTATAATTCTGATTAAATATGTTTTCTTTTGTCATTTTTGCTTTTGATGTGATATCTAAGAAACCATTGACTAGTCCAAGGTCACAATTATTTATGCCCATGTTTTCCTCTGAGTTTTATAGTTTGAGCTCTTACATTTAAGTCTATTATCCATTTGAGTTAACTTTTGTGTGTGGTAGAGGAAGGGTTCCACCTCACTCTTATGATATGAATATCCATTGGTCCCAGAACCATTTCTTGAGAGCCTACCTTTTGCTTTACTAGTCTTGGCATCCCACTGTTTTCACTGAGATTCAGCTGTGTTTTCTGAAAAAAAAAAAAAACATTCCTCAAATTGTTGCAAGACTTAGAGTAATTTACAGAATTGTGAAAAAGTTGATTTTGACAATTCATGTCATTTTTTGTTGTTTTCATAGAGTAGAGGATTTTCAGAGGATCTTACTTCACTATTCCACAAATCATGCCTTGTGCCCAGGTTGCTTTTCATTAGTGTTAGCATCTTTTCTGACCTTTTATTTTATCTTTATATTTAAGGAGAAATTCTTATAGGCAGCATATAGCTAGGTCTTGTTTTTTGTTTTTTGTTTTGTTTTGTTTTTATCCAATGTGAAAATCTTTGTCTTTGGGGGACTTCCAGTCAAGATGGTGGCATAGGTAAACACGGCTCACCTCTTCTCGCAACTACATCAAAATTACAACTAAAATATAAACAGTCATCAGTAGGAACTGTCAGAAACCAAGTTGATTGGATGTCTGACAAGTACACAATTAAAGAAAACACATCCATCCAGACTGATAGGAGGGGTGAAGATGCAGAATGGGCTGGTCCCACATCCATGTGTGGCAAAAATTCAGGAGGGATATCTCAGGAGCAAGGAATCCCATCCCAACAAACAAGCTCCCCACCCCTGAGTTCCAATGCCAGGAAGATAAGTCCCCATAACTTCTGGCTGCAAAAACCAGTGGGGATTGAGTCAGTCAAAGAAACCTTTGGAGTCCCAAGTAGTTCCTCTTAAAGAACTCACACACGGACTTACTGACACTCACTCCTTCTGGGCTCTAGAACTGGAGTAGCAGCTTGAAAGACACCAGAGCATACAGGGAGGTACTTTAGTGTCTGGCATCAAGGCGAGAGCTGGGGGACAGGTTAATCTGATACAGAAAGGCAGGCAGAGGCCATTTTCCTTTTTCTGAAGCCTATCCCCACAGAGCCAACAGGTGGGTGCCATATCTAAGACTCCATCAACCTGGCTAACACGGTTTGACCCACCCTGGAGATCCTCTGAGGCTCCATCCTACCCAACTTGGACCAACCCAAATTGTTAACTGACTTTTCCATGTGAATGGCTGGTCTTGGCTTATATTTCACAACTTTCTAAATACTATCAAACAAGCAACAGCTGACCTTAGTGAGCTCCCAGACCCTGTACGTCTTGATAAGTGGCCTAAGGCCTGGCACTAGCAGAAGCCTAGATTCACAACTTAGCTTCTCCTGGGAATCTCCAAGTCCAGCACAAGTGACAGCCATCTCAGATTGCTTTATAGCTCAGGCAGGGTGGCCCTGGGCAGAACATATGTGTAAGCTTACCTTGGTCTGCACCACTGGGGAAACCCTAGGGCTTGTACACCCATGAATAGCTACAGACCATATCAGAATACCACCACCCTGCCCCTGCACAGCTAAGACTCCACGGAGGGCAGAGATTTGTGGTCAGTGGTCACAGCCAGTCCTTACAGCTGACTGGCCTGAGTAAGTCCCTCCCTTTTACCTGCCAACAGCAATCAAGGCTCAACTGCAAGAGGAGGGTGTACTCAGCCCATATGAAGGGTACACCTTGAGTACCCAACATGGGTGATAGGAGAGGCTGTGCCACTGGACCCTACAGAACATCTACTACATTAGGCCACACTACCAAGTACATGGAGTCAAAGAAGATCTACCTAATACATAGAAACAAACACAGGGAGGCTACCAAAATGATGAGACAAATAAATATGGCCCAAATGAAAGAATAGATCAAAACTCCAGAAAAAGAACTAAACAAAATGGAGATAAGCAATCTATCAGATGCAGAGTTCAAAACACCAGTTATAAGGATGTTCAAGGAACTTAATGAGGACCTCAACAGCATCAAACAGGTCCAGTCAGAAATGAAGAATATACTAATTGAAGTAAAGCACAATTTACAGGGAAACAACAGTAGAGTGGATAAAGCCAAGAATCAAATCAATGATTTGGAACATAAGGAACCAAAAAATAATCAATCAGAACAACAAGAATAAAAAAGAATACAGAAAAATGAGGATAGTGTAAGCAGCCTCTGGGACAACTTCAAGCATTCCAACATTCACATCATAGGGGTGCCAGAAGGAGAAGAGAAAGAGCAGGAAATTGAAAATCTATTCAAAATAATAATGAAACAACTTCCCTAATTTGGTGAAGGAAATAGACATGCAATCCAGGAAGCTCAGAGAGTCCCAAACAAGATGGGTGCAAAGAGGCCCACTCTAAGACACATTATAATTAAAATTCCAAAGGTTAAAGATACAGAGAGAATATTAAAAGCAGCAAGAGAAGAGCAGTTAGCTGCCTACAGGGGAGTTCCCAGAAGACTTCCAGCTGATTTCTCAAAAGAAACTTTGCAGGCTAGAAGGGATTGGCAAGAAATATTCAAAATCATGGGATAAAAGCAGGAACCTACAGCCAAGATTGCTCTACCCAGCAAGGTTATCATTTAGAATGGAAGGGCAGATAAAGAGCTGCCCAGACAAGAAAAAACTAAAGGAGTTCATCATCACCAAACCATTATTATATGAAATAATATAATAAAGGGACTTATTTAAGAAAAAGAAGATCAAAACTATGAACAATAAAATGGCAATAAATACATATCTATCAACAATTGACTCGAAAAAACATCTAAGCAAACAAGAAGAACAGAGACAGAATCATGGGTACCAACAGCATTTTGATGGTTGACAGACTTGGTGAAGAGGTCAGTGGATTAAGTACAAATTGGTAGTTACAGCATAGTCATGGGGATGCAAAGTACAGAATAGGAAATGGAGTAGCCAAAGAACCTGTATGCATGACCCAGGGACGTGAACATGGTATGGGGTTTGCCTGAGGGAGTATGTGTGCTGAGTAGGGCAGGGCAAAGGGAGAAAAATTGGGACAACTGTAATAGCATAATCAATAAAATATATTTTAAAAACTTTGTCTATTAATGACAAAAATGCATCCTACTATTTACATTTAATGTGATTATTGATATGGCCAGGTTTAAGTTTTCCAATATGTTACTTATTTTTTTATTTGTCTATATTTTCTTATTTTTCTCTTAAGTTGTTTTTACTTGGATTTATTGGAGTGACAATGGTTAGTAAAACCATACAGGCTTCAAAGGTACAACTCTGTAATGCAGCATCTGTATATTGCACTGTGCATTCACAGCCTAAAGTCAAGTCTTCTTCCGTCATCATCTATCCCCCCTTTCCCTCTCTTACTCCCCCCACCCCCACTATCCCCTGACAATCACCACACTGCTGTCAGTGTCTGTGAGGTTTTTCCTTTTGCTTAATCCCCTCACCCTTTTCAGCCAGCCCCCCAACCCACCTCCCCTCTAACAGCTGTCAATCTGCTCTCTGTATCTATGAGTCTGTTTCTATTTTGTTTGTTAATTTATTTTGGGTTTGGGGTTGGGTTTTTTTTTATGTATTATAGAATTTCATTCTTTTTTTTAATATATTTTATTGATTATGCTATTGCAGGTTTGTGTACATTCTAAGATCCTGTAGGTCTTTCCAATGAACTCTCCTGTGAGGCTAGGAGTTTCTCCTACTGCTGCAACCCCCACAGGTTTTTTCAGTCAGAGGTTTTGAGTCTTTATTTCCCCACGCTGGAACCCTAGGTTGCGCATTCTGTCTTGCTTCCCAGTTGTTCCTCCCGGTTTATCCTCACACAAATGTATGGCTGCCTTCTCTGCCAGCCACCTCCTCGCCTGCCTGGTCCACCAGCCACCACCTTGCCGTGAATCCTCTCTGCCCCAGCTGCCTGTCTCCACCCCTCCCACTGGTCTGGATGAATTTTTCTTTAACTCTTTGGTTGTCAGACTTTTATACCGCACAATTTTCTGTCAGTTCTGGTTGTTTTTTGTTTTTAAATTTGTTGTTGTCCTTTTAGTTGTGGGAGGAGGCACAGTATATCTACCTATGCCACCATCTTGGCCAGAAGTTGGGTGTTAATTTATTTTGCTGGCTAGATTTCACATATAAGTGAAATCATATGGTACTTGTCTTTCTCTGAACAGCTTATTTCACTTAGAATAATGCTCTCCAGGTCCATCCAAGTTGTCACAAAAAGTAAGATTTTCTTTTTTACAGCCTAGTAGTATTCCCTTGTGCAAACGTACCACAAGGTTTTTATCCACTCATTTACTGATGGGCACTTGGGCTGCTTCCATATCTTGATGATTATAAATAATGCTGCAATGAACATAGGGGTGCATTTATTCTTTTGTGTCAGTGTTTTGGGTTCCTTCAGACATATTCCCAGAAGTGGAATTCTTGGGTCATAAGGCAGTCTCATTTTTATTTTTTTTGAGGTAACTCCCTACTGCCTTCCACACTGGCTACACCAATCTGCAATCCCACCAACAGTACATGAGGGTTCCCTTTTCTTCATGCCCTTGCCAGCATATGTTGTTTGTTGATTTATTGATGATAGTCATTCTCACAGGTATGAGATGATATCTCTTTGTGGATTTCATTTGTGTTTCTCTAATGATTAATGACATTAGGCATTTTTTCATGTCTATTGGCCATCTGTATATCCTCTTTGAAGAAGTGTCTATTCAGGTCCTTTGCCCATTTTTTTTTAATTGGTTGTGTGTTTTCTTGGTGTTGAGTTGTGTAAGTTCTTCATAAATTTTGGAAATTAACCCCTTAATAGATGTATCCCTGGCAAATATGTTCTCCCATTCAGTGGATTGTCTTTTCATTTTGTTGATGGTTTCCTTTGCCATGCAAAATACTTTTCATTTTGATGTAGTCCCATTATTTTATTTTTTTCTTGTTTCCCTGGCCAAAGGAGATATATCAGAGAAAATATTGCTAAGAGAAATGTCCAAGATTTTACTGCCTATGTTTTCTTCTAGGATTTTTACGGCTTTTGAGGCTGACATTTAAGTCATCAATCCATTTTGAGTTTATTCCTGTGTATGGTGTAAGGAGGGGGTCTAGTTTTTTTTTGTTTTTTTTTGCGTTTATCTGTCAAGTTTTCCCAACACCATTTATTGAATAGACTCTTGCCCTATTGTATATTCTTACCTCCTTTGTCAAATATTAATTGACCACAATGGTGTGGGTTTATTTCTAGGTTCTCTATTCTGTTCCATTGATCTATGTGTCTGTTTTTATGCCAGTCCCACACTGTTTTGATTACTATGGCCTTCTAGTATAGTTTGATATTAGATAACATGTACCTCCAACTTTGTTCTTCTTTCTCAAGACTGCTGAAGATATTTTGGGTCTTTTGTGGTTTCATATAATATTTGAAATATTCGTTCTAGTTCTGTGAGATATACCATTGGTATTTTAATAAGAATTACACTAAATCTATAGATTGCTTTGGTTAGTATGGGCATTTTAAATGATATTAATTCTTTCTATCTATGAACACAGCATATGCTTCCACTTATTTGTATCTTTCTCAATTTGTTTCTTCAGTATCTAACAATTTTCCAAGTACAGGTCTTTTACATTTTTGGTTAAATTGATTCCTAGGTACCTTATTTTGTTGTTATTGTTGTTGCAATTGTAAATGGGATTGTTTTCTTAGCTTCTCCTTCTGGTAGTTCATTATTGGTGTATAAAAATGTCACTGATTTCTTAATATTGATTTTGTATGCTACTACTTTACTGAATTCATTTAGCAGTTGTAATAGTATTTTTTTTTGGTGGAGTCTTTAGGGTTTTCCATATACATTATCATGTCATCTGCAAATAATAACAGTTTTACTTCTTCCTTTCCAATTTAGATAACTTTTATTTCTTCTTGTCTGATTTCTGTGGCTAGGACTTCTAAAACTATATTTAATAAGAGTGGTGAAAGTGGATATCCCTGTTCTATTCCTGATCTTTTAGGTTGTGTCCATTGAGTACGATGTGGACAGTGGGTTTGTTGTATGTGGCCTTTATTACACTGAGGTATGTCCCTTCATTCCCATTTTGCTGAGATTTTTTTATCTCAAATGGGTACTGGATTTTATCAAATTATTTTTTACACCTATTGATATGATCATGTGATTTTCATCCTTTATTTTATTTATATGTTGTATCACATTTACTGATTTAATGAATGTTGTATCAGTCTTGCATCCCCAGGATAAATCACACTTGATCATGGTGGTATATCTTTTTAATGTATTGCTGAATCTAGTTTGCTAATATTTTGTTGCATATTTTGTCATCTATGTTCATCAGTGATACTTGGTCTATAATTTTCTTTCTTTTTAATGCCTTTATCTGGTTTTGGAATTAGGATAATGCTGGCCTCATAAAATGAGCTTGGGAGTCTTCCCTCTTGTTGAATGTTTTGGAATAGTTTGAGAAGGACCAGTAGTAGTTCTTAAAATGTTCGGTAAAATTCACTTGTGAAGCCATCTGGTCCAGGACTTTTGTTTGCTGGGAGTATTTTTATTACTTCTTTGATGTCATTCGTTGTAATTGCTCTGTTCAGATTTTATAATTCTTCCTGACTCAGTTTTGGAAGACTGTGTTCCTAGGAATTTATCCATTTCACCCAGGTTGTCCAATTTGTTGGCATATAGTTGTTCATATTTATTTTCTATTTGCTGCATTTGTTCTTATTTCTTCTCTTTTTTCTGCCTTCTTTTAGACTGAGTTTTTTTAGTGTTTCCATTATACCTTTTTGGTGGGGAGGCCCACTGGATACAACTCTTTTTTTATTATTATTTAAACTGTTACCATTGTTCCCACTTTCTCCCCTTACCCTCCCTCCCCCCACCCCACCCTCTCCCCAGCCCCAGCCAATCCCCACATTGTTGTTCATGTTCCATGGGTCGTGCACAAATGTTCTTGACCCTTCACTGTCTTTCATCCCATCTTCCCCCTCCCTTCCAGCAACTGCCAGTCTGTTCTATGCATCTAAGCGTCTGTTACTATCTTTTCATGGATTTATTGTGTCCATCAGATTCCATGTAAGTAAGATCATGTGGTATTTTTCTTACAATTCTTTGGGTTATTTTATTGTAGTTGATTTGAGGTTTATATGATATTTATTAGTCTGTCTTCAAGTAATATTACACTGCACACTAATACGTAGTGTAAGAAAGAGCTTTGCCATGGTTTAATACTGTCTCCTTTGCCCTAGGCCTTGTGCTTTTTTCAAAATTTTACTTCTATTTGTTATAAACCACACAATAGATTATTAACTTTCTAGTCAGTTATCTTTACCAGAGAGTTTTAAAAGAAGAAAAGATCATATATATAATCACATGTTTACCATTTCTGATGTTTTTTATTTCTTTGAATAACTCCCTATTTCCCTCTGGTAGCATTCTGCATTTTCTGTCACTTTCTTCCTCACATACTTTCTTTAACATTTTTTGTAGTGAAAGGATGCTGGTGATGAATTCTTGCAGCTTCTATATGCCTGGAAAAAAATTGCCTTCTTTTTTTGAAATATATTTTCACTAATTACAGCACTGTAGACTGACTGTTTTGTTTTGTTTGTTTGTTTCAGTATGTAAAAGAGGTTGCTCCCTGGTTTTCCGTCTTTCATTGTTTCTGGTGTGATGTCATTCTTATCATTTTTTCCCTCTGTCTATAATGTATCTGCTTTCTCTGGCTACTTTTAAAACTTTTTATTATTGATTACTTTTCAACAGTTTGTTTCATGATGTGCTCTGATGTATTTTCTTGTGTCTCTTGTGCTGGAATTTGTTGATTTTCTTGGCATTTTCATCAATTTGGAAAATTTCTGGATATTTTTCCAAATAATGTCTATGCCTCCCCTCCCTCCCTTCCAATTACATGCATAAAGACTGTTTAAAGTGGCCCCCACAGCACACTACTGCTCTACTCATATTTTGCAGTCTTTTTTCTCTGTGTCTCATCAGAAATCATTTTTTTAAAGATTTTATTTATTTATTTATTTTTAGAGAGAGGAAAAGGGAAGGAGAAAGAAAGGGAAAGAAACATCAATGTGTGGTTGCCTCTTGCACGCCCTGAACCGGGGAACCTGGCCCGCAACCCAGGCATGTGCCCTGACTGGGAATCGAACCTGTGACCCTTTGGTTCACAGGCCAATGCTCAATCCACTGAGCCACACCAGCCAGGGCCATGAATCATTTTTATTCTTAGCCTTCCAGTTCACTAATATTTTCTTCAGCAGTATTTAACCTGCCATTGGTCCTATCATTTCACTGAGACATTGTACTTTTGTGTTTAGAAGTTCAATTTAAATCTATTTTATACTTTTCTGTGTCTCTATTTAACATGCTCAAATCTTTTCTCTACCTTTTTAAATGTATGAAGTGATAATAACCATTTTAAAATCTTTGTCTATTGATTCTATCATCTGTGTAATTTGAGGGTCTATATCTATTTTTCTTATTATCTGTTGTATTTATTTCTACTTCATTTCATGTCTAGTAACTTTTTTATTGGATTTCAGACATTGTGAACTTTATTTTTTTCTGTGATTGATATTTTTTATTTCTATAAATATTATTTAGATTTATTATGGCTTATAGTGAAATTTCTTGTGAATAGTTTGATCCTTCCATAAGGCTTTCTTTTAAGCTTTTTATGTGGCACCCTTCATTCCAGAGCTAATTCTGCCCCATTACTGATTCAATAATCTTCTGAACACTTTATCTATTGTCTTTGAGAAGTATGAAGTTTTGCACTCTAGCTTGTCTGGACATGACAATTTTCTGTGTTCTATAAGCTACCCAGAGTATGGCATTGTGTTCCAGCAGCCCTTACTGAATAAGAGAGTTTTTCTACACTAGTAGAATAGAGAGCTGATGTATTTCATCAATAATAACATCCTTTTTTATTAGCCATCGATGTAGGGTCCCAAAAAAACTATATGTATATTACAAAATAGACTTTTGCTTTAGAATTCCAACCCATGAAGGATCTACAAAAAGTAGAAGTTTTAGTGGCATTTCTCTCCTATTCAGTTTCCAACTCCACCATGTCCATTCTGATGGCTACTCAGTGGTCTTGCTCCTTTAATCTCTACTCTTAAAACCTGCTCTATTCCATGTTCTTGCCCCTTTCCTAATCATTAGGAGATTTTTAAGAAAAAAGTCTTCTTTAGACCTTCTTTTCTCTTTAATACCTCTGCTACTCTTCCCAGATTATATGTGATTTTTTTAAATAAACAAACTGTATTTGTTTATTTTCTAAATAAACAAATTATATGTGATTTTTTAAATAAACAAACATGGTATTGCCTTGTACCTCATCGGGAAGTGGGCATGTACCACTCCCCAGAAAAGGGTGGAAAATAATGGGGTATGTGTAGTGGTATGTGTAGGGGAAGGAGGAAGGTCAGGTCTCACACACTCTCCTCATAGAGTACCACAAACAAGCAAGTTGCACAGAGAAAGGAGGGACTGATTATCTGTTGAAGGTCCCACTTAAATCTGCAGCAGAATACTAATTAGCACATGTGTGAGAAAACTACACAAAGCCAAGGAAAGCACTACCTGAAATAAGCAATGGTAACAATCCCCAGAAAATCCTCAGAAATTAAGTCAAGGAGAATACAGCATACAATATATAGATCATATCTGGTACTGTCAGGACTAGATCTAGTTCTCTTGGTTTTAAGATCCACTTCTATTTATCTTTCCTTTACAATATGGCTTGGGAAATTTTTCTTCTAAGTAATGTAGATCATTTTTACATATGTCCCCACTCCCAACCTGTACATTGCTAGTCCTTGGTGAGAAGAAAATAACCAAATGCCTAGTGTGTTTTTATTAATCTTTAGGTCCGTATGTTTAAAAATAAACATTTCGACTCTGCCATTAGCATCTGTTTCTTTTATGCCCTGGTAGGCCATTTCCCAGTGGGGTTGCTTTTGAGGTAATAGGACATACTCTGAATTTTCCAAGGACTCACATGTTAACATATGGAATTATTTTGAGGACATCTTACCATCTCCTCTTCTCTTAGAACAAACAGTTCTAAATTATCTGTCACTCTGTGTCTCATGAACTTCAACAAATGCAAACATATTCAATTTATGGAAACACTCCATTCCAATATTTTCTTTTTGCATTTTTTCTTCACAGGGAATTTTTTTCCCAGACAGTTTCCAAGATGTGAGGGACTCTTAGTTCTTTGCTCAAAAAACAAACAAAACAAAATCACTTTTTACAAGTAATAATTTCCAGTTCAGTGACTGACCTCTAGGACTCTGGTTAATTCATTGTTTAAATGGTATAGGGAACAAATGACTACAGGGATGTTAAATTTTCCTAAGCGTCAGTGGAGCTAATGTTTCCTTTTTTAACTTTAAAAGTTGGAATCTTTTAGACTATTCTTTTTCTCTAGCCTCCAGAATCCCATTCTCTCCCTTTTCCCTGGGTGTGCCTGGTTTTTACCTCTCCAATAGCAACAATTTATTTAAAAACAGGCCTTTTAGCAAGAATCTACTTAGTCTTTCCTTCAAACCCTGCTAAAAAGCCTGGATTAAAGAAAATGTAGTCAGCAAATTTATTGCAACGATCCAAATTTGATAGAAATAAAACTATCAGTTACTCCTTAGGTTGCTCTAGAAATAACCAAGAGTGAAGTTTTGAAAAGCACTTTGTAAGCACTGTTCCAAAGTCTAAAATGCAGGGAGTACTTTAGCTCTATATAGACATGTCTAATTCCTACCCAACAAACCCTGCCCCACCCCCCAAATGCCCCAATTCCACTGTAAGCTCTCAGAACTCTTCAACCCTGGAACACACCCAAATGTGACTTAGGGAAACCTTAGCTGAGTGGATGGGTGGATAATAACCTGCAGGAACAGGGTGTGAGCTATGAGCCATGGCAGTTTGGAAACTGGCCTTCATGTGGTTCCATAGACTCCCAGAGGAGGACAGAGGCTGAGACTTTTGGATGAGCTGCAACTAGTGCTCAGAACAAAAGACAAGAAGGTACAACCATAAAGCCACTTTATTTTCCTCAATGCTTTCCTTCACACTAGCTCAGTGGGTTAGTAGCTAATCTTCCTTTACCAACCTAGATCCATAATTTTCTGATCCCCCTTGAATATTAAAAATTCTCTGGTCAGTCTCAACTCAGTAATCAAGGGTCCAGTACAGCATCATAATCACGATCTCACACTTTATTTAAAGCCGAAACTTCTCCTTTCTGGTGAAGTGCTGCTTCCGGCTGAGACATCTCCAGTAGGAAGGGGGCAGATGCCCCACCTCTCTATTTCCCAACCTTGCATCCCCCTTATGACTGCGGAGGCAGATGGAAATATTCTGATTTCTCTTTTAGTTTCTTATCAGCAAAAATAAGCAGAAAAGTGGTTTTGCTACATCAGATATGTCTTGTGAGTAAGAAAAGAATTTTTCTTCAGTATTATATAGGTTAAAGCTTAATCATCTGGATAACAATGTATGTCATAATATGTATTTGTTGACTATATAAAGCTCTATGTAGATTTCTAAAATATGTCATCCCTAAAAGACAAATAGCATATGGTGGCTTTAATAGTTATATGGCTTTATGGAAAGGAATTTATTGTCTTGCAGTGGGATTTTAATGGATGATAAAATGAGATT
>VMDR010014370.1:0-23625 GCA_007922815.1 Macrotus californicus | reverse complement strand
AGAGTTAACAGCCTCGCCAGGGCAGTGTTGTCTTTGTGGAGCTGTTCGAGTTAATGAGCCCAATTTCTGCTTAACATTGGCAATTTCATACAATGTAATTAACGTAGAAAAGCTTTAAGCTTTTAGTCCTAGGCCCCAGTCAGTCTTTCTAGAAAAAGAGCTTTGTCTTTCTTTCATGTTTTCTAATCTTACCATTTCAGACAAGTCTTGCTTTAGACACAGTCTTCATTTTTTAGGCGTGATGCCTTCCTGCCTTTCAGCTGGCTTTCAGGTGTTGTCTGTATTCTCGTAGCCAAAGAACCGTCAACTCAGTTTAATTAACCGTAGGAGATTTTCTTATCTAAGTTTGAGCCATTCTGACCAAATTGACCCAGCTGACCCCCACACACCCAGACGTCATACTTCTCAGGTCTTGCAAACGTGTGAAGAGTTACTGGTGTCTCATGACTGTGCGCCTTGACTTCTGGGCCTTCGTGGAGGCCGCTCTGTGTAAGGTTCACCACCCTCCAGAGGGAGTCAAGGAAACACACCGCCTTAGGGCAGAGCACTTATCTGCTCTGACCCAGTGAGGACCACACCCCAAGGTTAGTTCTCCCTAAACTTTATACAAACACAAAGAATACTGTTAAAAAAGAGTGTGACTCTACTAAAATCACTGGATTCAAGAAATGATCTCACATTGTGAGATCCAGTGTTTCCTGGAACCAATGATATATTTTGTTTGTTGAAAAGAAACTCAGAATATTAAGTACCTTAATCCAAATTATGATAGTGTGTAATTTATCTTTTTCTATGTGGTCACGTTTTCATGACTCGAGAGGAAATCTTGGCAAACCGTTTATTTTGATACAAAGAAACAAGTGAATAATAAAAGTGGAGTAAAATGTTAAAAATAATGGGTAGCTGACTTAAAATATCCAGATAGAACTAGATAAAATATCTAATAAATATAACAAAGTTATTAATGATAAATGGAGAGGCATTTTGAATATCTAGTTTAAGAGGCAAGGGGAAAAATTTGGAAACCTCAGCATGCCTTAAACCATCAGTCCCCAACCTTTTTGGCACCAGGGACTGGTTTCATGGAAGACTGGGCGGGGTGAGGAGCAGGAGGCAGAGCTCAGGTGAGCTTTTGCCTGAGGCCTGGTTCCTAGCAGACTTCGGACCAGGTACCAGGGGTGGGGGACTCCTGCCTTAAACAGTCTTAAGAATTCCTTGGGGATTTACTATTAAATAAACAAATATTTCTTTTTTTCATAATGTCGAAGTCAATGGTCTTTAAATATTTTTAATGTCTTATTTTGGAATCATTTCTATTTACAGAAATGTTAACAAAGATAGCACAGGGAGTTTCCGTCTATCCCTCACCCAGTTCCCCTACTGTGAATCATACCTTACCATGGGACATCTCTCTGTCAAAACTAAGACACCAACACTGGTAAATTACTATTACCTGAACTCCAGGCTGTATGTGCATTTCACCAGTTTTTCTACCAATGTCCTTTTTCTGTTCCAAGATCCAGTCCCGGACACCTCATTGCCTTTAGAAGCTGCTAGGTTTTAATCTCATCTTTTTGCTCTAGAAAGCTAACTGTAGTGGACAACTTATTGTCCATTTTGTGAGGTGAAATTTATATCACTTTCTACATGTTGCCAGAGTTTCTGTTTCTAAAGATACATTCAGCCTCTGATGGGTTTGTCTGAAGACCTTCAAATAACTCTTGTCTCCTGGTGAACTGACTATTTTGCTAGTGGGAAGACAGACTCAGTGTCAGGAAATTTGCTGAGACATTTCAATGTATAGTAGTAATATGGATGGAGGGTTTCCTGTTTCCCAGTTTAGACTATGGAATCTCACTCGATATTCTTTCTAAATCAGCACTACCATCAATAGAGGTCACTGCATTTCAAATCCAAGGTCAGAAAGAAAGAAAAGAACTATGACTATATTTTTTGTTAGTACAGAGATGGTGTTATCGTGCTGGGTTGGCCCAAAGTCCATTGTGTTTTTTCCATAAAAGAAAAGACGTATTTTTCATTTTCATCAATAGTTTCATTGATTTGCATATTTTGCATATGTCAGCTATCTCCTGCTATTGGCTCCTAGTGGGTAGAGGCCAGGGGTGCTGCTCAACACCTTCCAATGCATAAGACAGACCCACAATGAAGAATTCTTTGGCCAAAATGTCAGTAGTACCAAGAAACTTCAAAAACCACTTTTGACACTTTCAATGAGTCACAGCACCTTCTCCATACTCTGCACAGATCTTTTTTTGAGTTTCAGTTGCATTTTTACCTTTCTTGAAATAATAAAGCATAATATGCTGAAAATGTTGCATATTTTCTTCCATGTTCACTATTAAAATAGCTGCACAAAAATGCACCAATTTTGATAAGTTTTTTATAAAATGCACGCTGATGTGACAGCTGTCAGAATACAGTCTAACAAAATTGTTTCGAATGAGTTAAAGACAACTAAGCACTACTAGCACCGTTGTGTGGAAAAAAGCATAATGGACCTTTTGGCCAACCCAATATCTCCTTAGGGATAAATGCCATTTTGAACGATCTGATCAATCAGATCATGAATTAGCTTCCTCTTTTCAATAATGTCGTCCTTAAACGTTGTCCACTAAAGATTCCTGATGAGAGAAAATCAAACCCAGACCCTTGCTATTTGGGAGCTTGTCATAGGATATTGCCAAAAGGGACAGAGGGGACCAAACCAAACCAAAAAAACCTAAAACAAACAAAAAACCTTTGAAGTCTTCAGCTTTAACTTAAAAATTCATATAAGTTTTACATTCTACTGTACAATATATTTGTTTTCACACAAAATTAATGTTTTACATTATTTACTAACAAGTCAAAGGCGAGTCCTATTTATCTCACACCTTCATAAACTCTTTCGCACTGGTGGTCGGGGGCATGGAGGTCCCTGTTCAGGAAGCAGAGCTGTTAACGGACGTCCATGATAGTCAAGACTTTTTTTTTTTTTCTTTTTTTTTTTTAACGTGGCCCCAATTAACCTCTTTAACCAAATCTTATTGCTAACCAAAGATCAGGATTTCCACACAGAAAAAAATCTGTCTCAAGACTGGGCCTTAAGTCTTTATGCTTTTGGAGTAATAACTACATGATTCCCTCTATTTTCAGTGTCCTTCCTACTTTCTCTCTTAACCCGCTCCAGCGTGTGGTGAAGAGGTTAGTGACACAGGCTTTGGGGTCAGGGAGGATGGGCCTCTGGGTCTGTTCTAGACTAAAATGTGAGGAACTCTTTCCTATGTAGTCATGGTATTTAAAATTCTAGTACTGCCATGTATTAGCCGAACAACCTTGAGCAAAAACCTTAGTAAGCCTTTATGTCCACCCATGTAAGAGTGAGACCGGTAACAGTAGCTCACTTTCAGACGCATTTTGAGAATGAAGTGGTATGGTGCATGTAAGGACTTAGCTGTCTGACCCATAGTAAGAGCTCAATTATTTTAGTATTTTTTATATTTTAAGACCAAGTTCAAATGTCACATTTTTGTGTGTGGCGTCTTCCTCCATTTCCATGAAGAATTAGTGATTTTTTTCCTTTGGGGTTTCCTTGCATTTTTTCACTTTTTAAAAAGTTTTTTTTTTTTTTTTTCCTTCAAAGGCAATGCGATGAAGAAGGAAATTTGACTTAGTGCAAAACAGTTCAATTATAACACAGCGTGGCTGTGAGGCAGCTCCCGGGCCAGGAGGCCCTGGGGCCAGGCCTGTCTCCAGCTAAGCAGCTCTGCCTTGCTCCGCTCCTCGCTGGTCTGCGCTGCCCATCTGCTTTGCATTGGGCTGGCCCACTCCCTTGTGCTTTGGTCTGCTCCATTCTGTGCCAGTCTGCTCTGGCCTGGGCTGATCTGCCCACTCGGCTCTAGGACCTTCGGTGTTTCCGCACAGCCAGGGAAGCACAGTCTGCAGTGGAAAGAGAAAATGGTCCAATTTCCCAGTATTTCTCTCTTTCATTATGTCATTAAACAGCGTTATTATCATGAGTTTGCAAATATAATTCGTAGCTGCATTATGTGATTTATGTTTATTTTGTACATTTTGGTTCCCTGGAATAAGTAACTGTTTCGTGATTTTTTTCTTTTAAGATTAGGAACCTATTATTGTTTCTTCTCAAACTCTCCTATGAAAACATCAATTACCTCTCAATGACAAATACCTCCAAGAGTCCTTTTTCTTCTTTTTTCAGGGAGAAATACATCCCTAACACCTGGTCCTCCTGCCTCATTCACAACTGCTTCCTTTCCAGGCCTCTGTCAATGGACTAGATTGTGTCCCTAAGATCCAAACGTTGAAGTCCCGTCCCCGGTCTCTCAGAATGTGATTGCGTTTGCAATTGTGATTTGCCTTGGAGACAGGACCTGTAAAGAGATGATTCGGTAAAAGGAGGTTGTTAGGGTGGCCCAAGAGTATCATTATCATGTATTTCACTTTTATTTTTTGAATTCCCAACATTTTATTATGTTTTATAGGCAATGTTTGCTTAGATTAGGCACATATACTACTTTGTTTTCTTTTAGTTGCTTCTTGTAATTGTATCTGGGAGGAATTTCCTTCTGCCTTAAACATACCCTTAAGGTTTGTTTTTTTTTTGTTCAGTCACATACTCAGTCCGGTTGGTCTTAGCAACACTACCCTTTCTCCCTCCAGCCTGTCTCCTTGGAAGTGGCTCCTAGTGTGGCAGTGGGGCCCAAACCTACATTCCAAGGACAGAGAAGGGGATGAGGACACTCCAATGGCCCAAGTCCACCTTGTGGGTCAACCAATATCCATGTCCTCTTAATGACCATCTCCAGCATCATCTCCCCCAACTTAGAAAAATCTAAGGACCATTTCTCCCAGGCATTTCTCTTCTTCCTCATACATAGGACTGAACAGACACTCCATGTCCTGAGTCTCAGCAGGCATCTCCGTGTGCCTAGACGGTGCAGGATGAAGATCTGGATCTGGATCCTGTCTTTTCTCTCACTAGCAGAGTAATTAATCCACTTTCATCATCTAATGATCATTTTGCACCCACATCTTTCCCATCTAGGTAATTCCTACTCATTGTATAGGGCTCATACTTTCTCTTATGTAACACCCACACTGCTTTTGAAGCTCTTCGTACCTGCAGCTGTTTGCCTGTCTGCCTTGCTGTACTGTAAGTACAGAGGACACGGGCTGTCTTGTTCACTGCTTATCACTAGGGCCTCTTATAATAGGGACTTATAACGGTCTGTGGATTGCTTAAGTGAACCTCCTATTTAGGCGGCTGTAAAGATTGAATGCTATAATAGAAGTGGAAGTTTCTGGCACACAAGTTCTATATTGTTGGCGTTTGTTGGAGGCCAAGACCCACCGAGCTAGGCTTTTTTCTCCCGTAAGAACAGCCTTTGAGCATTTCCTTACCCTCAACTATTGCCCTTATTTCTTAGATTATGGCTATGCAAAGATACAGTAGGTTTTTCCAGAACATTCAGTACTGATTCAAACCCTGTATGTAGTCAGGAAATTGTACTCTTTTTTTTTAAAAGAAGGGGGTGGGGGAGGGTTCCTGACTACTCAGCCACTAACTAAACAATCAAATTAGTATTTGATTCCAGGACACTTTATTTAGTCAAAGGTTTATTCAGTTTTGGAAGGGAGGGGGGAAGAACACCATGAGAGAGTGTGGGTAAGTTCTTTTCCCTGCATGAGATTGTTCTACTTCACCAGCTTGAGAGCACAGTGCGGGGAAAGGCTCTGTGGATGGTTCTGACACATGCAGCAGCCTGGGAGAACCACATTTGCACCATCAGACTTACCATTTGGAAGCCAAGTTCCTGACCATTCTGATATTGAAGACCACTGGCTGGCTTCCTTCTGAGCTGTAGGTTAGGGCACACTCACGTTAAACATTGGTAGAAATACAAATTCTGGTAAAAAGGCTGTTTTCACGAGATGTTCAAGGCTTCAAAGGAACAGATGAATATTTGCATAATCTTCTGTGTGAAGACAGCAAACCGCTAATTTTTAATTCATTTTCCCCACAGAGTAAGTATCTCTTGGTAACTCTTGATCAGCAAGAGAGTAAGGATTCAGTAATCATTTAGGAGTCTGGGGGAAAAAAACCCAAAGGTTCTGAAGGTGAAAGAAAAATAAACATCCAAGGAAGACTTTGCCTCCGAAACTTAGGTAAATAAATGGTGTAGAAATAGAGGGTTTGCTCTGTAGACTTTATGAAGCAACATTAGCATATTCGAATGTGTTGGGTCGTCTCTCTTACTTTGGCACAACACACTTTGTTCTGGACTGAATGTTCATGCCCCCCGCCCTAAATTCTTGTGGTGAAATTAACCCCCACTATGATGGTATTGGAGGTGGGGCCTTGGAGAGGAGGTTAGGTTAGGGAGGTGGCACCTGCATGAATACCGTTAGTGCCTTTATAAGAAGAGATGAGAGAGCGAGCTCACGCCTTTCCGCGCTGACAAGGCAGCAGTCTGTGACCTGGAAGATGGCTCTCGCCAGAACCCATCCGTGCTTGGTACCCCGACCTTAGATTTCTAGCTTCCAGAACTGTGAGAAATACATTCCTGTTGTAAGCTATTCAGTCTTTGCTACTTTTTATAGTATCCTGAACTGATAAGAACGCTATTCCACCACCTATTTAATTAAAAAAACTGCAATAATAGGTTTTTAATTACTGGCAGGGATGCTGCTGGTGATCTTTCCTATCTCTTATTATGGAAATTATATTTTTAAAAATAGAATAATTAAAACTTTTTAAATCTTATTGTATTTTTTCCATTACCACTTAGTCCCCTATTACCCACCTCCCCCAGCAACTACCACACTACAGTCCATGTCCATGAGTCCTTTTTCCTTTTTACTCAATCCCTGTACCCCCTAACTTTCCCCCGCCAACTCTCTCTCTCTCTCTCTCTCTCTCTCTCTCTCTCATCCTGCTCTCCAGCAATGAGTCTGTGACCGTTTTCCTTGTTAGTCCAGTTTGTTCATTAGATTCCACATGTGAGTGCAATCATATGGTACTTGTCTTTCTCTGACTGGCTTATTTCACTTAGTATAATGCTCTCTAGATGCATCCATATGTTGCAAAGGGTAAATTTTTCTTTTTTTTTACAAACAAGTAGTATTCCATTGTGTAAATAGTTGTTTTACCCCCTCATCTACTGATGGACACTTGGGCTGCTTCCGTATCTTGGCAATTGTAAATAGTGCAACAATGAACATAGGAGTGCTTACATTTCTTCGAATTAGTGTTTTGGGCTACTTGGGATATATTTCCAGAAATGGGACCACTGGGTCAAAAGACAGTTCCATTTTTAATTTTTGAGGTATTTCCATACAGTTTTCCACAGTGGCTGCACCAGTCTGCATTCCCACCAACAGCGCAAAAGGGTTCCCCTTTCTCCACATTTTCACCTGCACTTGCTGTTCGTTAATTAATTGATGAGCTGTGAGATGGGATCTCAGTGTGGTTTTAAATTTGCCTTTCTCTGATAATTAGTGACGTTGAGCATCTTTTCATATGTCTATTGGTCAGCTGTATGTCCTCTTTGGAGAAGTGTCTATTCAGGTCCTTTGCCCATTTTTTAACTGAGTTGTTTGATTTTTTGGTGTTGAGTTTTGTAAGTACTTTATAAATTTTGGATATTAACCTCTTATCAGATGTATTGGCGAATATGTTCTCCCCTCCTGTCCATCATCTTTCTATTTTGTTGATGATTTCCTTTGCTGTGCAAAAACTTTTAAGTTTGATGTAGTCCTACTTGTTTATTTTTTCTTTTGTTTCCCCTGCCTGGGGAGATACATCTGATAATAAGTTCCTATGAGCAATGTCCAAGATTTTGCTGCCTATGTTTTCTTCTAGGATTTTTATGGTTCCAGGTCTACATTTAAGTCTTTAATCCATTTTGAATTTATTCTTCTGTGTGGTGTAGGAAGATGATCTAGCTTCATTTTTCTGCATGTGTCTGTCCAACTTTCCCAACACTATTTATTGAATAAACTATCCTTACCCATTTTATGTGCTTGCTTCCTCTGTCAAATATTAATTGACTATAAAGGTGTGGGTTTATTTCTGGGCTCTCTATTCTGTTCCATTGCTCTATGTGTCTGTTTTTATGCCAGGACCAGGCTGTTTTGATGACTATGGCCTTGTAGTATAGTTTCATATTAGGTAGCATCATTCCTCCAAATTTGTTCCTTTCTCTCAGGATTGCTGTTGCTATGAGGGGCCTTTTCTGATTCCACGTAAATTTTTGAAATAATTTGTTCTATTAAATATATCTTTGGAATCTTAATAGTAATTGCATTGAGTCTATAAATTGCTTTGGGTAGTATGGATATTTTAATAATATTAATTCTTCCTAGCCACAAACACGATATGTGCTTCTGCTTATTTGTATTTTCTTCAGTTTCTTTCTTCAGTATCTCATCTTCCACGTACAGGTCTTTTACATCCTTGGTTAGCTTTATTCCTAGGTATTTTATTCTTTTTGTAGCAATTGTGAATGGAATTGTTTTCTTAATTTATCTTTTTGTTAATTTGCTATTGGCATTTAAAAATACAACTGCTTTCTGGATATTAATTTTGTATCCTGCTACTTTGCTGAATTTGTTTATCAGTTCTACTACTTTCTTGGTGGAATCTTTAGGGATGTCTGTGGTATCATGTCATCTGCAAATAATGACAGCTTTACTTCTTCCTTTCCAATTTGGATGCCTTTAATTTCTTCTTCTTGTCTGGTCGCTGTGGCTAGGACTTCTAGTACTATGTTGAATGAGAGAAGTAAAAGTGGACATCCCTGTCTTGTTTCCAATTTTAAGAACGCTTGTAATTTTTACCCATTGAATATGATGCTGGCAGTGGGTTTGTCACATATGGCCCTTATGATGTTTAGGTATATTCCCTCTATTCCCACCTTACTGAGAGTTTTTATCATAAGTGGGTGCTGGATTTTATCAAACCTTTTTCTGCATCTATTGATATGATCATGTAGTTTTTATCCTTCATTTTGTTTAGGTGACGAATCACTTTTATTGATTTGTGAATGTTGTACCAACCTTGCATCCCCAGCATAAACCCCATTTGATCACGGTGTGTGATCTTTTTGATGCGTTGCTGTGCACAAGACTGTTCTTCAATTTTGGCTGGTGGATCTGTACAAATGACCTTTTTTTTGTAGGAGCAGTGTTATACCCTAGCCTTTATCCTTGAAAATTTCAATATATTGAATACTACTTTCTTATTAGCAATAAAGAAATCAGCCCTGTCTACAGTGCCATGCAAATATTAATGATCAATATTTGCATAGTGTTTTATCATTTAGAGTTGTAGGCATTCATTTATTGTATCTATCCCTTCAGCAACACTGTAACTATTACTACATATTGAGGAAATAATAATTAATAATAATAATAACAACAAAATGTAGATAACAAACATAATGACTGGTGCCCTGGCCCCCGTGGCTCAGTGGATTGAGCACCGGCCTGCGGACTAGAAGGGTGCCGAGTCCATTCCCTGTCAGGGCATGTGCCTGGGTTGCAGGTGTGGTGCCTGGCTGGCATGCACACAGAGGCGACTGATCAATGTTTCTCTCACATATTGATGTTTCTCTCCCTCCCTCCTTTCCCTGGTCTCTAAAAATAAATAAATAAAAATCTTAAAAAAAATAATGACTTGCCCAAGGTCCTACAGCTGAGGGCATAGAGCTAGGATATACATTTCTTTCTTCTGATTCCAAATTTAATTCTCTTTCCATATGTTTATTTTTTTAAAGTTGAGGGAAAATGGGTAAGCCTGACTCCAAATGGGTGAACTTCCGGAATTCCGAATTGCAGAGTTGCAAGAAACCTGAGGGATCACTTAGACAAAACTCCCTTAGAAAGACAGAGATGAAAAGAATTGCTACCCGTGTCTAGACCGTCAGTGGGAGAGCCCAGTCCGATAACAAGCTCCTGACCTCTGGGCTAGTGTTCTCATCGCACTGCCTCTCCCGCTCCCGACTCATGGCACAGGGTGATGCAGGCTACGATGTGTTTCATTTTCTTCTATTCTTGGTTTCCTTATTTGTTCCTTATTACTATTTCACTTCTCAGTTGGTTGTCTTCTAGAAAAGATAAGTTGCCATTTTCCAATAAAGAAGAAGACCTAAAAACATTTTACCTTATTTACTCAGAATGCTACAGACTTGGGTTTTTTTGCTGGGACAGACACCATTTTCCCATTTTGGCTAAAAAATAGATGATGTGCCAGAGTTCTTAATAAATTATACACTTTTTTCCTGCCCCTTATTCCTGCATCTTTTCTAAGCTTTTTAGCTTTTAACTCTGCTGAGGTTTCCAGTATTTTTACATAAATTGTACAGACTGCCAGATGTAGGTCAGAAAATGTTGCAGTTAAAATAAAAATATATGGAAAACTGACCAATTTGTGGGGTGAACAAGCATGAAATGCTGCCTTGCCTGCCTGTGGGTGTGCCTGCGTTGGCATCAGCTCGAATCCACTGCTGTGCTGGATTTCCCACCTTCTTTTCCCAGACAAGTGAGTCAATAAGTTAATTAAGGCGGGAACATTGATTTATGGGAGAGGACATATTTCAACATCAGTTTGGGTTTAGAAAGTGCCGCTGCCCTGTGTTGTCACCAGACACACTGCGTGCATTACGAAGCTGGGCCCCGCAGAGGTTTTGCGAAGGCAGAAGGTGAGCCAGCGGTTTATGCTCTAGGCCAGGGGCCCTAGGGGCTGAAGAGTGATGGCAGGTTTTTAACATTTCCACAGACTGAAAAAATAGCACTCACACGTCAATATGGTGAGCTCACAATGCACTCAGGCAGCTTTGTCCTACCCCAGCTTTCCTGGGTAAGAATTCTTGTATTTCAGAGGTGGCTGTGCTGTGCCCTTCTGGTCCTGCCTCATGGAAGTGGGTAGAGCCACAGCCTGGAAAGAGACCATTTCGCAAATGGGTGGGGGTGGGAGAAAGAGGCGTCTGCTGAAACGCAGAGACAAGGACACAGAGAGAAAGAGCACCCAAGGCTGAGTTTGGAGCAAGTTCAGGGCAGCTGAGATGGTAAGACCAGAGAGTTAAGGCACCAGCAAGATGAAACGAGTGGAAGAGAAACTGAGGCAAAAAGTATGTTAGGACAGTTGGCTGTGTGTGATCAGTGGCTCTCCTTTGACTCTCCTCAGGAGATGTTAGAAATGGTTTAAACTGTTTTTAACAACTTTTATATATTTTTAAGTTGTAATGCACAGGTAGCAAATGCAAGGCCTGCGGGCCGAACCCAGCCCTCCACCTTGTTTTATCTGGCGGCAGCACAAGCTCCTTGCCCCTGGTTAAGGAGCAGTTACATTTATACAGCCCTAAAGTCACATTTGGTGCCTTGAAGGCAACCAGCTGCGAGGCTGATGTGGCCCCCGGTGACAATGAGTTTGACACCCCCGATACAATGCTTGTGTTTGGAATCTGACCTTGTCCTTAAATGGGCCACTAAAGGCATCAGTCACAACATGCACAACCACTTTTCAAAAGTGCATAGACAATTTTGTGATTAATGAAATAAAGTCAGTTTAAAAGTGATATTAAAGTTATAATAGTGTCATATCATCATGTATTTGCTAAATCAATATACACTATACTTCTGTCATGAAGAAGGGTGTTGATTTTCTTTCTTTGAAAAGTATCCTTCTACTAATAAAAAATTAAAAACGGTTAAAAGCGTTTATGATAATGACCATGACGAAGTCTGCAAACCTGCAAAGCCCTACGTAAGTCCAATGCCCTGTTATCAGTCTTTATGAGACTTGCTTAGAGTGAACTCACGTGACAGGACCAGTATTTAACAGGGGTGTCCGACCTTTTGGCATCTGTGGACCACACTGGAAGAAGAATTGTCTTGGGCCATGCATTAAATACACTGAGACAGGTAATCACATAAAAATCTCATCATCTTTAAGTGAATTTACGATTTTGTGTTGGGCCACATTCATAGCCATCCTGAACTGCATGTGGCTGGCAGGCCACAGGTTGGACACCCCGGAGGCAAGTTGTCTCAATAATCCTAGACAGCAAATGACTGCAAAGTATGAAATGGCCGTAGAGGATGGTGAAAGAAAAGTGTTTTTGTCCAAGGTGGTCAGGGCTGACTTCAGGGAGGGGAGAAGAGCGGAATCTGACCTTTGAGTGTGCGGTGAGCAGCCTGGGAGGGAAGGTGGAGGCAAAGGTGGAGAGATTGACCCAGTAAGAACACCAGTTTTGCCATTTGCACTCCTTGGACCAGAATGAAATGCAACATCCTCAACAGAAAAGATTGTTGTGATAAGATCAAGGCAGGTCTCCACTCTTAAAAAGTTGCCAGCTGTCAAAAATGTAGCCAGCTGCCTTGGTGAGGCTTGGAGCAACTGCACCTTGCGTCACTTCTTGAAGCAGAGAAAAGGGAGATTCCGGTTGGCAGAATCGCTGTGAAGAGCTCATTAGGTTATATTTAGTAAAGTTTCAAATGTTCAGACTCGATGCTGTGCAGTTCAACCCCATTTTTCTAGAAGACAACTAGAAGATCGTTCAGTGTTGTATTGATGCTAATACTGAAAAACTGGAAACAATCAAAATGTTCATCAGCGGAAGGACTGAGGCGTAACGTGTGTATTCTTGTTTCGACTGAGTGGATACAGCAGTCAGAATGACCTAAAGCTATGCATGGGCTCGGTTAAACCTCAGGAACACAGAATGCCACACAAAAGCAAACTGCAGACTGGCCAGTACAGTATGATGCCATCTGTACAGAGTTGTGAAGCCTGGAAACAGTGCGACATTGTGTCTGTAGAGGCAGACCCATGTAACCATGGTATGGAAACATGCAAGGGCCTGAACCCACAACTCCTCCAGAAACTTTCAACGGTAAATTTTAAGATCTGCCACAAGTAGTTAACTGGATATATGACCTGAATACTGTGCAACACCCTCCACAGAATCAATTGTCCCGATAAGACCAGTGCAGGTTCTTTACTCCTGAGGAGTTTGTGTGTGGTCGAAATAATTTATAATACAAAATTAGAAAATTAAGTTACACAAAACAATGATTAAAGTAAGCGGTCCTTTATTTTTCTCTTTTACATCTATTTCTATTCCCCAGAGACAATTGCCCTGAAATTCTTTTTGGTATGCATGATCCTATTTTTAAATATATTTTTGCTGCTTTTTTGCTTTAAAAAATTTAGGCATTACCTATTGTCTTCCCAGTTGTGGTTGAAATCCAGCTTCCCCCTTCCCATGTACATTCCTCCCATCCTTTTAACATAAACACATGTCTCACCATTTGGGTGTTTTAATTTATAGTCAGCGTTTATTATGGCCATATATAAATACTGCTTGTGGCTGAGGCCAATAGTGTCCCTTTAAGTACTCTCTTCTACTTTCCCTGCAGTTGCTCATCAAGTTCTCATTGACTGATTTCCCATATGCTTGCTTACTGGTAATGTTTTAGTAGGTTTATAGTGTCTGTTCATAAATTTCCAAATGCTCTGACAGAATAATCTCCCTGGACATTTATTTCCCTGGAGAACCCCCGCCCGCCATAAGCCTGTGTCGTCCTGCTCCAGTACAAACTACTGCCTCTTTAAGCCTGGCTCGCTCTTTCCTTAAAGGAACCTCGCCGTGCCAAAACCTTACGTTAGAACTCTTCTTTCCTAGATCCTCTGTTTTCTCTTTTCTAGATTTATTCTCCTGACTTGGTGGAACAAATCTTTAATAGCCTCCTCAGAAAAGATACTTGGAAAGTAAAGTGTTAGCGATCTTGGCATTTGATTGATGGGTTGGCTGGATAGAGACTTGTAGTGGAAAGTCATTTCCCTCAGAGTTTTGAAGACGTTGCTCAGCAATCTCATAGTTCCATGTTCACTGCTGACAAATCCATGGCAATTTTGCTTTTTGTTTGTATGTGTATGAATTGCTTTTCTTGCTGAATGTTTTGGGGATCGTCTCCTTACTCCTGATGCTCTCAGCTCTAGTGGTGATGTCACCACAGAGTGTGGACACCACTCATCAATGTGTCAGGCCCCTGGGGGCCCCTTCTGCTGCGCACAAGGGAAAAAGGTTTTGTTTGTTTGTTTTATAATTTCCTCTTCTCTCTTTTTTCTTTTCTTTCTTTTTGGAACTCTTGTTAATTGGATATTGGACATCCTGAGTCAGTTCTCTGATTTCTTTAACATTTTTCTCCATGTACACAATTTTATAAGTTTGATCCTCTTTTTGTAGATTGTCTCAATTTTATCTTCCAACATTTTTGTTTTATTTCTACTTCGGGTGTTATTTTTATTATTATTTATTTCCAAGAGTTCCTTTTGTTCTCTGGTGATTTTTTTTTTTTTTTTTTTTTTTTTTTTTTTTTTTTTTGGTATCTTTTACTTGTCTTATGGTGTCATGTCTTATTTTCTGAGGAAAATAGTCTTTGTTATTCTTCCCAAATTGTAGTCTTGTCCTGAGTTCAGTGACTTTTTTCTTTTTCCCTCAATTTTTCATGTTAATGACAGGTGGTATCCAATGTTCCTATTTAAGAAGGAGACACTCAGAAACTGATGGGTGGTCTGTGTGTAGGAAACCCTTAACAAGTGGGCGTCACAGTGCGTGGCTGGAGAGCTAGCCACCTTCAGTCCCTGAATATCGGCATCTGGAGGTCTTTTCCTTGGGCTTATTTCTTGTCTCTAGTCTCTCGCATAGAGGATATGGTGTGGCAGCACACCCGCTGGGATCAGGATGTCGTGAGAGTCAGGGTCCCCTTTTCGTCCAGTACCCCAGCCCTGCTTCGTGTTTGTGTGCCCAAGCCAAGCCACCGGGTACCAGTTTCGCCAGACCAAGGAACTTTCTCTGTTCCGCCGCCAGGAGACTTTTTAGCTTAGTTACAAAGGGTGGAAAGTGTCCTGGTATCTTGTATTTTGGCTCATGCCTCACCACAGGCCTTCACCGATCAAGGGAAGCTCTAATTCCTGAGCCACTGTGGGTTTTGCTGAGGGTTTTTGATTTCTTTCTGCCTTTTGCTTAGGATTCCACATCTCTGTGTATCAGTCACCACTTCTACACCAGCTTTCCTTTGTCTAAAAAAAATTGACATCTCTATTAGCTGTTCTCTTTTCCTTTTGTTTTTGCTTTTTTTTTTTTGATCCTTAGATGTTGACACTTTTTTCTTCTTTTCATTTCTGGAGGGAATGGAGACAAGTTCATATGTTTAATAATAATGTGAATGGGGGAAGTTATCAAACTTCTCTGTTCCTCAGTTGCCTCACCTGCAGGAGGGCAATAATGCTAGTACCTCCCTCATAGCCTTGTTGTGAGGATTAAGTGAGCTGTTAAGTGTCAAGTGCTTAAAGCAGTGTTAGCACATGGCAAGCTCTCACTGTTGGCCGTTGTTGTTTATTAGTATTATTATTCAATATGCCGTATCCAGCTAATGATTTCCTGCTTGGCTCTTTGTACCTCTTATAACACATATAATTAACAAACAAACAAGCAAACAAATAAAAAGCTGCACCTTGAATTAAAATATTAGGTCACAAACTAGAACAGTATAGGAAGTTCTCAATAAGTGTTTGCTAACTCTGAATCTGTACTTTTATTTTCTCTTCCAAATTAGACTCCAAGCACCTCTGTGCGTCCTCTGGGGCCCACGTCATTGCGTATACATACCAGCTGTTTCCAAAGGCGTATCGGATACAACCAGACTGAACTTGTATTGGCACCCATTTGGGGGAAACCAAGATACAGCACAAAGCTTGATTTAGATATAAAAATATTGAATTAAATTAAAAAAATTTTAATCAAAATTTGAGTTACACTGCCTCAAAGGCAAAAATATGCATCCTTTTTTTAACATGTATTTACTTTTAGAGAGAGAGGGAAACATTGTGTTTTTGTTGTTGCTGCTCCACTTATTTGTCCATTTACTGGTTGCCTGTGTGTGTGCCCCGACCAGGAGTGGGCCTGCAACCTTGGCGTATCAGGAGGACACTCTAACCAAATGAGCCACTAAGCCAACGCAAAGCAAGTATCTTGAGGAAACATTTTTATACTTTATTTCCATTCCATGAAGTCATAAAAGAATTCAGCCAGCAAAATAGTGCATTGTGTATGCTGCACTTCTTTGTTTATGTCTTGCGAATTTCTTTAAATGAGTATGTTTCAGTAGTGCTTGTTCATAGGGTAATGTGACGAGCTGGCCAAAATGTTCATTTAATTTTTTCCCTACATGGCTCCAGCAGTGCTTAGTTGTCTTTAGCTTCATTCGAAACAATTTTGTTAGATTGTATTGTGACAGCTGTCATATCAGTGTGCATTGAAAAATACTTATCAAAATTGGTGTATTTTTGTGTAGCCATTTTAATAGTGAAGATGGAAGAAGATATGCAACCTTTTTGGCTTATTATGCTTTATTATTTCAAGAAAGGTAAAAATGCGACTGAAATGAAAAAATTATGCAGTGTGTGGAGAAGGTGCTGTGACTGATCGAACATGTCAAAAGTGGTTTGCAAAGTTTCTTGGTTCTACTGACAACTTTGGCCAAATAATTCTCTGCTGTGGGGGCTGTCTCAGGCATTGGAAGGTGTTTAGCAGCAACCCAGCCTCTACCCACTAGGAGCCAATAGCGGGAGATCGCTGACATACTCAAAATATCCAGATCAATAAAGTTATTGGTGAACATAAAAAATGTGTCTTTTATTTTATGGAGAAAACTAAATGGACTTTTGGCCAACCCAATATTTTCTCTCTTATAGTATTAGCTCTCCTTAGCTAATTCGAATCTTTGACAGTACTGAAATGTTTATGTCTAAGCTTTCTGGATTTGGGGCATTAAATCAAGATTCCTTTTTCACTTGTTCTTAGGACATAGATACTGTTTCAAATCCCAGCTCAGTGCTCAGGAGGAATGTTATTTTGTGGGGGGCGTTCTGCAGAGCAAGCCATGTAGATACACATCTAGTGTTCAGGATGGGCTTGTGGATGCTGCCTGGGGTCAAGGTGGTCCTACTGTGCAGCCTCTCCTGAGGAACTCTGTGATGTTCTCAGCCCAAGGACGTGGCTTTTTCTTATTTTCTTTTTATTTTTCAATTACAATTGGCACTCAATATCATAGTAGTTTCAGGGGTGCAGCACCATGGCAGATTTGTGAAGTGAACCCCAATAACTACAGCACCACCTGATACCACGCATAGTTATTACAGTGTTATTGATTATTTTCCACATGCTCTACTTCACACTCCTGTGACTATTTTGTAACTGCCAATTCGTACTCCCTAATCCCTTCACCCAACTTCCCAACCCCCCTCCCCTCTGATAATCCGAGTTTCCAAGGGTGTGGCTGTGTGATCTCCAGAGCCCACAAAGGAAAGGACCTGAGGCTGTGTGCTGACACACACAGCTCCCCAAGGTGGACTCAGGGGGAGACTGTGGACTAGTCTCTGCTTCCCTGCCTGAATACCATGGGTGGTATCCCTCTCATTTCCTATTTTCTGTGTACGCCAAACATAATCCAAGAAAAATTCTCTTTTTTGCAGTCAATTTCAAAGTGTTTGAAGTGTTGTGTACTTCCCCCACCCCCCACCCTTTCCTGTGGAACTGTATTTGAAAGCCACGTTGAAAGTTTTTTCAGATTCCTTGGGGACATAGTCCCCTCGTCTTCACTGCTTTTCATGTCGAGTCATGCTGAGGGCAACTGATGCTGCAGAAGCTCCTATTTGGAAGAGAAATAAATAAGATTCTAGAAGCTTAGTTCTACAGTTTGTTAAAATAGCCCATATTCAAGCCTGTCCCACCAGTGTTTGAAAGTTTCATCAAAACACATGAGCTTTTCTGCACAGGCGATTGTTTTGGTTTCTGGGCTCAGTTCTGCCCGAGAAAGCTGCCTGTGTGAAAACAGCAGGCCAGGCCGTCCCGGAAGCTCTTGGAACAGACTTGTGGGACAGCTCCGTGTAAATCCCTCTTTCTTCTGCAGTGAGTGTATCTTTTGGCCTAGAGGAAATAAAGCCTAAAATTTTATAATTGAAACGTTGGTTGTGAGACTCTTTGATCTAGCCAAATCCATTACGAGTCCAATGAAACAATTGAGGCTGATTTTAAATTAGCGGCGCCTGCTCTTTCTCAGGGAGCCTGTAATTCCCATCCCACCCAAACAGGAGGACCCTCGGACTTTCACTTTGAGTTTCTGGAACTAATCCTGACTTCAGGGCATAGCATCAGCAGTGACAGAGCTGGCAAAGAAGGAGTGTGCTTGTAATTTCCTGGATCTTTCCCTGGAGGCTTGGTTGGAGACTTAAATGAGTATACTAAAAACCTGAGCAATAAGGCAGAGCGGGATGTGCTCCCAAACCTGTAAATATTTGTTTATAGGCCTGGACAGTTATACAGCTACTGGTACTTATACTTTCCTTACATCGCACATCAAAAATAAGTCATGGCACTTCTCTAAACAGTGTGTCCCTCACATACGACCACTGGGGTAAGGACAGTGTATAGGAAGAAACCTCTGCCCACCCTGGAGTCAGCTGGTCAGAACTGGCAGAACTTGTGTGCTCAAAGGGAAGGCTGGCCTGCTACTGTTGCTCAGGGAAAAAGAGTAGTTATCTTCTGCAGATGTTTTGAAGGGACCTTAAAACTGGAGGGCCACTGAGTCTGGGGCTCATGCTGTTGGTCACCGCTCAACCAAAAGGCAGAGACAGGGATTGGATTGTAAATGCACTTTTATTAATATCGTAGGCCAGCAATCTGAGAAGGTGGTGGGTCAAAACTGAAACACCCACCTTCCCTTGAGTTTTCAGAAGCAAGTTTGTATAGGGGAGGCATGGAAATTTGGCAGGGGGGATTGCTGGGGGCCGGGCAGACATGCATTTTCTCTTGGGGACCTGAGAGGGGAGTCACACAGCCCCTCCCCAGGCTGGCCCCGTTTGCTCTGGTGTTCTTTCTCCTGTTGGCATTAGTGCTTCTTCCCCAACACCCATGGTTCATGGCCAGGAAGGTTATGTACTCTCTGGTTAGGGAGGAGAGGTATGCACCATTTGCTCTCTACTGTCCTTGGTTAGGGGAGGTAAGGTCTTGCAATTCACCAGTTTGTAAATTGCACAAACCATTTGGCCTTGTTTAATTTTCCCATCTCAGCTCTGCCATTCCACCGGCCCAGGAATTTTCCTAGCTTCCTGTCTCAATCTGACAGCAGTGACAGACCGAGGCATGAGGCAGCAGAAACATTCCACAACCCCAGTAAAGGGTAATGCCAAACGTGTCCTCATCTTATTTTCTGGCTTTGCTTTTATCCAGATTGGATGTCCTCAAAATTGTAAATTATGTTAATATTGCAGAACAAACATAACAATGACTGGTGTGTGGGATTTGCACGTGTTTCCTCATGACCTAAAGCACTTGAACACTCCATGTGAAGTACAAACTACTAAATATTGAGGAAGAAGTCTCCAAATAATAGATGTCTAATGGAGATTGTCCATTGCATTTCATATTGAAATTAATGTCTACGCAACCAATTTGTGGGTCTGTAATATTTTAGAATCCCTTTTTAAATGCTAGCAATTCCCCATTTTCTAGAATGCCCCGAGTTTCTTCTTATTTACCATATATATTCAAGAAGAAGTACTTCATTATGTTTCAAATAGTCATTAATGGTTAGGAAAAAGACATTCTCCAAATTTCAACTGATGAGAAATTTACTCCGTAACTCAAGGAGAGTCAAGGAATCTTCCTTCCTCTGAAGAGGCTTTTCTGGCACATCCAAGGATTACCCAGCAGTTCCTTGGGCACCCCAAGCACTAGGAGCATGTGTGCATATACTCAATAGTCCTATTCAGTGTGACAGCTGAATTAAGCTAATTTATTCAGTGCAAACATGACCTTGAATTATAGAGTAATATTTTAATATTGTGCTAAGGAACTTTACCTACTGGGAAGAATTTTAATTAGAGTATGATAAGCAAAGGCGCTTAATTTGGCTCATTGACTTGTTGCTGTTCAGACAATAATTGGCACTGTCTGGAAGGCTCATGGAGGGTTTCACATTAAAGAATCTTTTGGACAAATGGATAACCAGGTACACTTTGGAGTGGAAGTAAGTGAGGTCTGAAGTTTCCAGTCCTCTTGCTCATCCATGAATGAAATTAAACAATGCTCCATGTTTTATAAAACCCTCTACAAGAATGCATATCTTCGGTGAAGATCCAAGCTCTTCCTGGTTTTTCTTTCCCCTCCATCATCCTTAGGACATTCACATGCAATAAACTATTAAAAAGGAGTTCGAGTATGTCACTGTTATTTTCAGCCTATCTATTTATTCAAAAACATTTATTTAGGGTCTACCAGGTGCTATTGGTAGGATTTTGGTTTCGAGCACAGTAGCTAACAAAGCAAACCCCTGCATTTCAGAAGCTTTGAGCCTTTGGGGAGAGACTGACATAGAAGCAAGAATTAAAATGTGGTGTCCTGACTGTCACAACAGGCAGGCCAGATGGCTGGGGTCATCTCCACCCAGCTCTAATGAGGTACAGTAGTGTATCCAAAGGTTATTTAAAAAATCCCACTTATTGCAAGTCTTTTCAATAATTATAAAAATTAAGCTTGTTGTAGACTATAATGTAATCTTTAAAAAAAAAAAAAAAACATAGACCGACATAAAAGTAGATACCTCATTATTTTGACCATCTATTTTTAACACCCTTTATAGTTCTCACAGATCTTTGATTTCCAGTCTAGGGGAGAAAAGGAAGAAAACTCTTCAAAGGACCTCCTGCTATAAAGGCTGTCCTTCACTGCTTTTGTTATTAAGGTAGTTTGACATTAGTCTGTGAGGTTATTTGATTAATGTCTACCCCTCACACTATATTATAAATTCCATCAAGGCAGAGACCCAGTCTCTTTTTGATTCACTTTTATATTAAGAGTGCCTCGCAAAGTGCTTATCCCACAGTAGATTCTTAATAAATACTTGTTAGATGGACGGGTGCGTGGGTGCCTGCATGAATGGATGAGTAAATGAAACGGGAATATTAGGGAGAACTGTTTCAGAAATGATGGTGATCTGAGCCAAGGAAGTGACATTAGGACTGAAGAGAAGTGAACAGATTTAAGAGATAGGAAAGTAATGCAGGACTTAGTTATTGATTAAATGTATGGGGTGAAGGAGAAAAAGAAGACAAGGACGACATCCAGATAATCTGGTCTGAGTAATTGGTAGGATGGTAGTGCCCTTCCTTGAGACAGCAGATAAATTAATCCCACTGCACTAAACCAACTTGCAGATATAATCAAAGAAGAACTGTCAGTAACCAATGAGAAATGAAAGAAAATGAGAGAAGTATTAAGCGCAGGGAATCAGATATGTTCTGAAGAGTCTTCAGGAGAATTACTAAGAAACTCTGCATCTTGACTTAGTGAAACATTTTATAAATCTATTTGTGTTAATTTCCTAGGCTGTCATAACAAATACCGCAAACTTAGTGACTTTAAACAACAGAAGTGTGTGCTCCTTCACTTGTAGAGGCTAGAAGTCTGAAATCAAGGTGTCAGCAGGGCCGTGCGTGCTCCAGTCTCGAGGGAAGAATCCTTCCTTGCCTCTTCCAACCCTGGTGGCTCCTGGTGTTCTTGGCTTACGGCTGCATGGCTTCTGTCTCTGCCTCCATCTTCCCATGCATTCTCCTTTCTGTCCGAGTGTCTTTTTATAAAGACCCCAGTCACCCAGTTCAGGGCCCACTCCATTCCAGTATGACTTTGTGTTATCATAAGCACAGCTGCAAACACCACATTTCCAAATAAGGTCACACTCTGAGGTTCTGGATGGACATACATTTGGGGTGAGGGACGCTATCGAATCCACTGCACCATTCAGCATACATATTCCTATGAACAAGGTGGAAAAATATGAATCAAATGAAACTCTTTCAAAACATTATTGACTGATGGATTTGTATCCACTGTTTTTTAGTGATATTTTGGAGAGCCCTTTGACTGCTAGGGTACATTATTTCCACCTGTGACTTTGATGTGAAAAAAGAAAGTGATAGATTGCCTCTTTAAAAGGTCTAGCTCAGCCATTTATTGGTTATGTGACTTGGGCAAGACACATCCACGTTTCAGACGAGGTAACTCCAAGTCTAAGGAACTGTGGGTTCATGTATCTAGAGATTCTGAATTAAATATAACAAACATTCTTTTAACTACATAGCTGAATTCATAAGCAGAAGTGGTTGCAAGGGACCAGAAATAAAGAGGAAAGTACAAACAGATTAAGGCTGTGAGCCCAGAAGCTTACTGGGGGCATGACTGTCTGGGGATTAGCTGAAAGTGCCAGGCTTGGCAACGGAAGGGCTTGGGAACAGAAGATACGGTTTTCAGGTTGTGATATTCTGATTTATAAGAAGTACAGATTTGGTCTTCACCCTCTCCCCCCTACCCCACCCCACTTCTGGGGCAGGGCTCCTAAAACCCTTCAAGTTTCCTGAGTGATGAAAGCTACAAAGCTGTCTTTTGTTATGGGAATGAGGTGACTTTTGGGCTGCACCTAAGGTGGGGGCTCAGAGTTAGAACTTTCAGTCCCCCCTCCCTGATCTCTCAGGAAGAGGGGCTAGAGGTTCAATCAATCACTAACAGCCAGTGATTTAATTAATCATGTCTATATAATGAAGCCTCCATAAAATCCCAAAAGAACAGAGTTCAGAGATCTTCCGAGTTAGTGGACACGTGGAGGTGCTGGGAGAGCTCTGTGCTCAGGAAATCACTGCAGCTCTGCACCCTCTCCAATACTTCACCCTATGCATCTCTTCCATCTGGCTCTTCCCGGGTTTATAATAATCTGGTGATCTAGGAAGTAAAATGTTTCTGTGAGTCTCTCTAACAAATTAATTGAACCCCAAAAGGGGATCCTTGGCTCCTCTGATCTATAGCCTGTTTGTCAGAAGTACAGGCAGCAATTTGGGCTTGTGACTGGTATCTGAAGAGGTGGGGGGTGCAGTCCTATGGGACTGACCCTTCAACCTGTGGAGTCAGATGCCCTCTCTGAGTAGATACTGTCTGAATTGAGTTGAATTGTAGGACACCTAGCTGGCTTCTGGAGCATTGCTTTGTGGGGAAACCCTCCCCACCCCACCCCCCACCCACACACATTAAACTCGTGAGTAGAATCATTTTATAGGCATCAGAGGCAGGGTGTTGAAACTCAGTCCTCTCTTGCTAGGTACATCGCAGGCCATCCAAGCTACGAAGGACATCTCCCAACAAGGAAGCTAGTCTCTGGGTAGGAAAATGTCTCCCTGAGAATTCATAATAATGACCCTGAGTCTTTTTGTATGTGAAGTCATCTGAGAATTTGATATAGAATTGGTCAGCAATCCTCTTGAGGTACCTACAAGGAATAATATTAAAATTATTCTGGAAAGACACTATTTCAATGTAGGCATTAAAGAAGACCCTACAATAAAGTCTAAAAAATATGCAAGGTCTTTTTAAAGAAATACATAGAATTACTGAAAGAGATAAAAGTAAATTACATTAAATTTAGAGCTAAAACATATTCTTTTATGATTTTAAATCCAGTGATTATCTCTAAAATTAAATGGAAACGTTA
>VMDR010014369.1:0-23625 GCA_007922815.1 Macrotus californicus | reverse complement strand
CGCACCTGGGGAGACACCGACAGCTCAGGAGGCTGGACCACACCAGCCTCGGAGACCAGGCGGCTTTGGCCCAGTTCTCTGGGATCCACGGGCCCCAGTGCCCAATGGGATTGACTGAACAGAAAACCCTGAGAGAGCCACTGACTCCCCTACCCTTCCCAAGAACAGAGGACTGGAAGAAATGGTCCAGGAGCCCTGGTCAACCCAGGTAGAGGAAGGAGGGAAAGGACATCTGCCAAAATGTGGGTGGTCCCTCTGCAGAAGGAGCTGTAGGGACATACGACCTGTCTGACCAGCTGCCTCTTCACCTGTTTCTGCACATCCCGGTCCTGCAGGTTCCATCGGAACTGGGCTTTCGTGGCCTTCATTTTGGCCCTCAGTCTCAGGTTGGCGTCCTCTGTGGCCTGTAGCTTGTCCTCCAGCTCCTTGAGCTGGGTCTTCATCTCTTCCAGCAGCTGCTGCAGGTACTGCTTACACGTTTCCAGCTTGTGTACCTGCACCCGTGGTCCCCGAGATCCCTGACTCAGTGTTTGCTCACCTGCTAGTCCTCTGCACCCTCCCTCCCGGCCCCTCCCGGCCCCTCCCAGGACTCACACTCTTGCCCACATCACTCTTGCACCACATGAAATCCTGCAGAATCTTGTGAATCTGGGTGAGTTCCCTCAGCCTCCTCTCCAGGACCCGGGTCTGCTGCCTCAACTGTTCAGCTGACTGTGACTTTGCCCCCTCACACAAGTGCTTTGACTCCTTCACAAGGCTGACCACATCCATCAGAAGGGAGACACCTGCAGTGACCAAACCAAAGACCCTGACTCCTTTGGTCATTGCCAGAGTGGTGCCAGCAAAAGCTTTCTGTACCTGCTGGCCGCTTCGGATCGGGATATTCCCTGAGGTCATGAAAACCTTGGCTTCCGCTCCTATGAGACGGTTGGCTGTGGCCAGTTTGTAGTTACGGCTGTTCTTCACAATGTCTCGCAGGGGCTCAATGTACTTGGTCACTAAGGAAACAATGAGGGAAGCACTGTAACTTGCAACATCCGTGACCATGGCCTCTTTGTTAATGGCAGTTGCCAACAGATGACTGGCTTTGGCTTTTGCTGACTTGTTCGTTGCATATTCCACGATGCTGGTGGACACATGGATTACAGCAGATGCTGCCCCGAATGCTAGCGCAGTTGCCATAAGCATCAGACTGGCCCCTGCTGTCACAGGTGCCATGAGCAGGCCAGCGGTGGTCAGAACGCCAGACGCAGTGCCAGTGGAACCGGCCACCACGTTGGAGATGGTACATTTCCTGTGCACGTTGTCAACCTTGTCTGCCAGGGCGTGCAGCTTGCCTATGCGTTCCTCGAGCTCCTGTTTCACCTGAGAAAACTCCTTCAGAACAGTCTCCCTAAGCAGGCGGTCGTCTGATAGCAGGTCCTCATCCTCCACGGCCATGAGTCCTTCCAGCTGCTTCAAATCTTCATATAGTGCATCTGCCACAGCCCTGTAATGAGGAAGGTAAGAAAGGCAGTTCACATATCTATAAATTAGCTCACGGATCCATCTTGCATAATTATAGAGCTCTGACTATAAATCAAATGGAAAATATTGGACAAGTGGAAAGTTTTTTCTTTCAACATTAAAACACACTTTGTCCCTTGTACCTGCCCCACAGCACTTGTTCAATCAGGGACACATAAGGGAACGTCTTCCTAGGATGCTCTGAAGTGGTAAGTTTCTGATGAAGACGGCTTCTCACTCAAGGGCAGGTCGACCCAACCACACCTCAGTGATTGGGGACTGGGGACTCCGAGGGTGAAGACGGGAGAGTGGGGCAGGAGCCGAATCACCTTCGTTCAGAGAACCCTAGAGTGTAGTCCGGATGGAACCCTACCACAGAGAGGTCTGCCCTTTGTCTTAGACACGGGGACGTGATCTCCGGGTCCCTAGAGTGTTCTGACGATAGGAGCCTTTGTTTGCCTGCCATGTGGCCACTGGACAGTCTGACAAAGTGACATATGATGGAGGCTTTGGGTCACGTTGTATCACTTCTGCCTTGAGAAGGAAGGTAGAAACTAAAGACACCCGTTAGGCCTCCGGGAGCGGCTGAACACTACAGGTCAGCCATGCGGAGAGCACGTGATTGAGAGCGGAAATCCTCTGTGTACTGAGAGTCGGGGTGAGAAACACCCTTTGTCAGATGGGCATCAGGCTCTTCTGAGCTCTCTCTCAACTAGGCCTTGACCTTGGCCTTCCATGTTCTATCCTTGAAATCCTGTATCTTCCAGTCTTAGCATGATTCCTGCTAAGTCAGGTCAGGGAGTCTCCCAACTGTGATGCCTGATGTCCCGTGGTATCTGATTAATTCCGCTTCCCCCAACTCTGGTGCCTCAGTCCTTGACCTGCCTGTAGCAAGGACCCTGGTAGATGAGCTTAGCAAGAGTCCCCCGGCACTGTGGCACCCCCTCTTAGTAATTTCCCACCCCCGTCCCCCCACTCTGCTTTCTGGCTCTAAACCCCCAGCGGTCCGTGCTGCATTCAGAGTCGAGTCCCGGCTCTTCTCTGCTGTGAGCCGGGACAGGTGCTGCAGCCGGCCTGGGTGAGCGCTCCGTGACCACCTTGACAAGGGTCGGAACATTCTTTTCTTTTCCAGGGTGAACCCCCCTGGCTGGCAACGCTTCGTGCGCGTTGTCACAGTTGAGTGCGGGACAGTGAGGTGTCCGGGGACAATGGAAGCTTCACATTTCACCCCCTCCCTGACTCTACCACAGGTATCTCTCCTGTGGCTGACTGTGACCTCTGGTATTTCTTGTCACAAACTGTAACTGTGGATGTGACAGCTTTTAGTGAGTGCTCGGAGGGGTGTCAAAAGCGAGCGCAGTACAGGGGATCGTGCCCTCATGTTTGCACTGTGGCAATTTGGGGAACTTTGAATTAAACAAACTCACAACCAGAAAGGAACTTAATGGTCATTTGGGGTGGCATCTGCTCTCTGCCAAGCCTGATGCCCTTTGACTTTCTCAGCTGAACGTCACCAGGTCCAGGCACAGCCTCAGTTGAGAGGGAAGCGGGGGATATCCCACGAACCTTGGTTCCACTGGACTCTCCAGTCCCCCTCCAGCACCCCGACCTCTCAGGTGTCAACAGCCTAACTCACACCTTCACTTGTGACGGCTTCACGTGTGTGCATATCAAAGCCATGTCCAAGCTCATGGAACCTCTAAGAGACACTTGCGAACTACACATATGGCTTGCTGAGCCTGAGACCTGCCCTGGAATGAGAGGCAGGAAGCACTTCCCTCTCTGGTGGGGACTTGCAAATCCATTGGAATCACTCAAGTTACACAAAATTCACAGCCACGCATTCTCATGTTGGAAGCTGTCATAAGCCAGACATTCTGCTTCCCCCTGGTCAGGGATGACACCACACAGAATAGAAGAGGGTCCCCATTAGCAGACAGGACCCCAGCACCCAGGCAGGGTATGGAGGACATTGTCACCCAGCCCTCCATTCCCAGCAGTGAGGGGACCAAATCAGGGAGGGAAGAAATGTCCCCTCCCACTCACAGGACAACCACTAGGCCCTTGGCCTCTTCAGTCTGTGCCCGACGTGCCTCAGTGACCTCCTTCTAGTGCCAGCCCCACTGCCAAGTCTTCCTACTGGTCTTCCACCAGGACCCACCCCTTGTTCCTCCCTGACCCCTGGCTCTGAGCCTAGTCTAGGTCTCTCTGGCCCCTGGACAGGATGATTGCACTTATTCCCTCACCCTTGACCCCGCACTGCACCCTATGGCCTTCACCATAAATCCATCAGATGACCCGCTGTTCCCACAGAAGAGAGAGAACAGATCGGAGCCTCTAAGACATAAGCCCAGAGCCCCAGAGCTGGGCAGAGACAGAGTCAGGATTCTACCTGCTCGGCCCAGCTCCGTCCAACCTCTCTGCCTTCTGGGCCAGCAGGCCCTGCGGTGTGTGCGCAAGTCCTCACTTAGGGACAGAGAGCCCTCTAGCCGAATCCCCAGGGACACCAAATGTGCCAGGATGTAGAAGGCTTGTCCCCAAGCAAGTCCTGCTTGCCTCTCATCTCCAGGAGGAAGACCCTTGGCCCCTGTGTTTTCCAAACAATCTTTTGAAAAGTTCATGTTAATTGAGCACCTACTATGTGCCAGTCATTAGGCTAAACAGTTTACATGCATTATCTTATTTTCCTCACAATGAAATCGAACAAAGGAGAAGACAGTGAGTCATTAAGAAACCTTCCCCCTGTGGGTTTCATCTCTTTTCAACCTGAGGCCATTCACTGCCTACAAATGATGTGAAGGAAGTCTGCCTCGTGCATTGTTAAGAAGGAACATATTCAACCCCAACCACAGGGTCCTGCCTGGAGGAGGTGTGCCTGGCAGAGCCAGCTAGATCCGGGGAAAGATCTGGTGACAGTACAGGCGTCTCCTGGAGGTTACCTGGGCACACTGGCCGCAGTCACAAATCTCTCCCAGGTTCCACCACTCAGCAGGTGCTGCAGGTGCTCTGTGTTCATTGGGTTCTGTAGAAACGCAATGGCAGAAAGCAAGCCTTCGCTCTCTAGATGGGGAGAAGAAAGGAGAAGGTAAGAAAAATCGTGGTAGAATGTAGATGGTATTGAGTATAAATCAGGTGGTTGAATGTTAACCTTCCTGAGCAGCTGTCACCTAAGGTGCTTTTGATGGCTAACGTGGTGTTATGGCCTGAAAACCCTTTGGTGGTGTCCCCAGAATCCTTATACTCAAGCCCAGAGACCTACCATGTGACTGTGATTTGAAATTAACTTTAAGGAGGCAGTTAAGGTTAAATGAGGTCATGTGTGTAGGGCCCCAAACCAATGTCACCGATGTGCTTATGGGAAGACAGAGAGACACCAGATCTCTCTCTCCATTCACAGAGGAAAAGCCATGTCGGGGAAGAGCAGGAAAGCCGCCCTCTGCAAACCGGGAAGAGGGGTCTCTCCAGCAAACAGCCCTGCCAGCACCTGATCCGGGACTTGCGGCCTCCGAGATTAACTGTCTGATTCCTGGGATCTCGATGTGTTTAGGGATTTAGACTTGTTGGTCTTTCAGACTCTTTCTGAGTCTTTCAGACTCTTTCTGTCCAGGGCACACGTGGTGTAGGACCTACAGCCTCCAGCAGGGCCTGGGCAGCGCCCAGAAACAGCTGCATGCCTGCTGCGGCAGTGAAATGAGTATATTCACCTTAAATGGGGTAAGTCCTGTAACGACGGGAAAGGGTCTGAGTCAGTGCAGAGCGAGATGCCTGCCCAGCTGAGCGGCCCAAACACGTGTGGCTCTCAGGGATTCGCAGACTGTGGAGGGGCTGGGGACTGGCGTGTATGTCGTGTGTGCAGAGACGTGAGATAAAGCGTGTTTCCTGCTGCACTCACACAAGAGACATTGTTCTCACCCCACAGAGGAAGAAAGCGAAACTCAGGACAGTGAAGGCCCAAAGCCAGCAAGCAGGAAGCTCAGTGGCTGAATCAAAGGTCAATGTCAGACATTTCTTTACATTAATTTGGTGCCTCCTTATGCTCAAAATTCATGTGATTTCTGCATTCTACGCGGTAGTATGCCTGTGGGTGTTTGTTTTTTAATTTAAAAATATTTCAGACCACACATCACTGATTTCAGTAAAACTACCCCGCAAAGAGGATTCCTCCTGCTACTCACAGATGCGCCAAGACGGGCAGTGGAGAGGGTGTCCTTTTCTTTTCAAGATTTTATTTTTATTTTTAGAGTAGAAGGGATGGAGAAAGAGATTAATGTTTCTCTCAAAAAATTAAGTGGACACCTCTCACTCACGACGGTCCCAAAGACCGATTCCACAACCCACACATGCACCCTGATTGGTGTTGAACCTGTGACCCCTCACTTTGTGAGATGCCTCCCATCCCACTAACCACATGGGTCAGGGGTGCAAGGGGGTCATCAGGGACGTGAGTGTTTAGATCTCAGCTCTAATACTGTGATCAATCAATTTCACCTCTCTCCCCTCCAGGCGGGTCACAGGGGACACAGCTCCCCATTGGCACCTGTGACCTCAGGCTCGCCGATTTCTTTAGCAGGAGATCATCTGGTATATTCTCAGGAACCCACCAGCTCTAGCCCTCCCTCAGGGATCCCAGAGCCCACTCAGGAGTTCCTGGCTTTTGATCCGTTCCCCGCTCCCTTATCCCGTAGCATCTATAAGAAAGTTCTCTCCTGGGAGCCTCCTGGGAGGGTGGTTTGGCCGCCAAGGCAGTGCAGTGCTGATCTGGGCTGACGGGGAGGGGGGTGCTGTTTGTTCTTTTCCTTGGTTCATTCATAGGGAGAAAGGGAACCAGGTCTCAGACGGAGGGAACCCAGAGCACTCAGTCTGTGTACGTACTGATTGGGGGGCCGGGAGGGCGGAGGAGGGGTAACAAAGCTGACCTCCGCAGGCACATCTGAGATCCATACAAACAGTCCTGCCTGAGACAGCCGTACTGGTGAGCAGGTGTTTATGACCCGGAGCGCATTTCAGGCCCTAACACAGCTGCGCAGGTGGCACTGCCACAGACAGGGAAGGTCTCCATCTGGAAACAGCAGGTTCCAGGTAGAGGGCACCAGTGACTCCCGTCTCCCTGTGGGCTGTCCTGGCCTCTTCTGAGTCATATGAAGGGAGGGGGGAAGGGAGATAGTGAGCATCCTGAGAACAGAACCAGGGAGGGGGTCCTCCCTAGGCTCTGGGTTGAGGGAACTCCCCTTGGCCTCTGTTGGGGGATCCAGGGCCCTCATCGGCCCCCTTCCAGGGTGGTTAAACTCACCCTGGAGGCACCACCCTCAGTTCTAGGTCCTGAGTAGGAACCAGGCAGGGAAGGGGTTGCTGACTACCTGGGTTGACCTTGCCAGCTTCTGAGGCCATGGCGTCAGCAGTGGGATCTCCGAGCTTTTCCCTTCAGCCGTCCCGTCTGTGCCTGGCTAGGAGGAGGCCGTGCTTCACCCTTGGGAAAGAGAGATCAAACTGTGGGTCAAATGGGAGCCAGCTCTGCCGCAGGGAGCAGCGAGGGGCCGCACCTCTGGGGTTCCCTGTGGGACGGACGAAGGTGCCAAGCGGACTGAATCCATCGTGCCTCTGTCCCCCGGGCTCTGCCCGCCGCGCTTTCAGAGACGTCACTCGCCCCCCTGCAGCACACTCCCCTTGCCCAGAAGGGACAGAAGGAGAAGACAAGCAGACAAGTAGACAGATAGCTGAGAAGTCATGAGACCGAACGAGCAATGGAACCAAACACAGAAGAAAAGACAGGAGGGAATGGAACATTTGTGTTTACTAATCGGTAAAGCTAACATTGACTGTGACCCGTGGCAGGGCCCATTCCTAGCTCCCCCACCAAGTGCTCACACACATCTCATGGCTGGGCGCCATGGTGGCTCCCGTTTGACTGGGGAGGGAACCATCACGAGTCCAGGTTTTCACCTGAACTCAGGTTAGTGCAAATTTTCACAGCAGTGCTGGGGCTGCCACTTGAACCCCGGTCTCTCTGGTCCAGATCCCACGTCAGTGTGGACCACGCTCTGCTCTCTCTAACACAGCAAATGTTCACTAGTGCGCATGTGTTTATTTGTCAATGATCCTTCTTGTTCCCAAAGTATCTTGCACCGTATGCCCACGTCTCTGTCTTGATAAATTTCATGGTGCTGTCTCTTCCCAAAGCCTATGCCCTCCTTGTCCCCAAGGGGCCTGGGGTCCTGCCACCCCGGCCCCATCCCTGAGCCCTGCTATGGGTGGCCAAGCCCCCCTGAAGGCGCCCGGTCCCCCCAGCTGTCCTCCCCCAGCTACTGGGCCTTAGCTTCTTTCCAATTCTTGATAAAAATAGTGCAAAAACATTCTTCTTACATAAAACTTTGACTACATTGAGATCGCTTCCCTTAACATATTTCTGGAAGTAGAATGACGGTCAGATTATCAACGTATACAAATTCTTTCATACCTAGAGCCACACATTTATGCAAAGCAATTTTACCCATTTACATTTACACTCACAGGACAGGAGGGTGTCTGTGTCTTCTATCTTCCGCCTCTCACTTGTCTTTTTCAAAGAAACAGACCTTTCTAGTTAAAGAAATTTCTTTTAAGACATTTTTTATTTTTTTAATGTACAGAGAGAGAGGAAGGGGGGCAGGAAGGGTGGGGAGACGGGCTGTGTTTGATAAAACTTTTTAATAATAATTACGTATATATAGAAACACAATTTTCCAAAGTCTTAGGTGACTTAGAACTTTGGACATTTGCTGGGTGAAAATGGTGAAAATTATTAAATATCTAGATATTTTGAAATAACAGGATACTGAAATATTAACTCATTTCCCATTCGTCCGGAGAGTACTTGTGGCTACAGTGTTTACCCCAAGCTAAGTCTCGATTACAGTCCTCACCTTACCCTGAAAGATTGCCATGAAATATCTTGCTTTTATTATTATGTTTCATCATTTTAATACATCGATAGTCTTAGAAACAAATGGCATTGCTTTATTTACAGCTTTCTGTTTTTAGTAACGGAATTTCCATCTACAAAATGGGAAATGGATTAGTTAATCTGAGTTTGCCTACTTTGGCTTCTTACTCCAGAGAAGCTAGAAAATGGATTTGGATCTGTTCATGAATATATCTTGTACTTTATCTGAAGAGTGACTTTTGAAAATGTGAGTGCATTTGCCAATGGAGGAACCTATTCCCAGAAGTTATGTAGTGTGTTCATGAAAGTATCAATCTAAAGAATGTTAATTGGCTTCCAGTCAAGATGGCAGCATAAGCAGACATGGCTCACCTCTTCGCACAACCACATCAAAATTACAACTAAAATACAGAATAACCATCATTCAGAAGTCGAACTGAACGCAAGTCTGACACCTCAGAGTTAAGGAAATCACCTCCATCCACACTGGTAGGAGGGGCACAGATGGGAAACGGGCTGGTCTCTCACCCATGTGTGATGGATAAAAATTTGAGAGGGACATCTCGGGAGCAAGGAATCCCAGCCCCTCACCACAACCCCCAGCCCATGGTTCCAGTGCCAGGAAGATAAGTCCCCACAACTTCTGGATGCAAAAACCAGCAGGGACTGAGTCAGTGGAAGAAATTTCTGGAGCCCCAAGCCATTCCTCTTAAAGAACCCACATTTGGACTCACCGACTCAGGCTCACTCTCTCTGAGCGCCGGCACCAGGATGGCAGCTTGAAGGGCACCAGGGACATACTGGGAGAGGCTCAAGTGTCTGGCATCAGAGCAAGCAGAGGCCATTGTTCCTTTTCTGAACCCTCCCCCACAGAGCCACAGAGCTAATAGGCTGGTGCCATATCTGAAACTCCATGAACCTGGCTAACACTGTTTGACCTGCCCTGAAGATCCCCAGAGATTCCACCCCACCCAATTTATGGGCCCACCCAAGCTGCTCTTCCGTATGAATAACGGGTCTTGGCTCATGCTTCACAGCTTCCTGAACCCTATCAAACCCTAAGCAACAGCTGGCCTCAGTGAGCCTCAGGTCAGGCCCTAGCAGCAGCCAGATCAGTTCCACAGCTTGGCTTCACCTGGCAATCTCCCAGCCCAGCACAAGTAGCAGCCTTCTCAGATTGCTTTAGAGCTCAGGAAGGGTGGCCCTGGGCAAAACACAGGTGGGGGCTGACCTTGGCCTGCACCACCTAGGAAACCCCAGGGCCAGCACACCCAGTGGACAGTGACAGACCACTTTGGAGCACTGCCACCCTGCCCCTTCACTGCTGATCCTACACAGAGGGCAGAAGTTGGTGGTCAGTGGTCACAGCCGGGCCTTGCAGCTGACTGGCCTGGGTAAATCCCTCCCATTGATCGGCCAACAGCAACCAAGGCTCAACTACAAGAGGGGCCTCAACTACTCAGCCCACATGAAGGGTACACCTTGAGTATCCAGCTTAGGTGATAGGGGAGGCTACAGGGTGATACTGGACCCTACAGGACACCTTCTACATTAGGCCATACCACCAAGACAGGGAATCATAGCAGCTCTACCTAACACACTGAAACAAACACGGGGAGGCTGCCAAAACGAGAAGACAAAGAAACACGGCTCAAATGAAAGAACAGATCAAAACTCCAGAAAAAGAGCTCAGTGAAATAGAGATACGTAATCTATCACATGCAGAGTTCAAAACACTGGTTAATAAGGATGTTGAAGGAACTTAGTGAGGACCTCCACAGCATGAAAAAGATCCAATCGGAAAAGAAAGATTCACTAATTGAAACAAAGAACAATTTACAGGGAAGCAACAGTAGAGTGGATGAAGCCAAGAACCAAATCAATGATTTGGAACATAAGGAAGCAAAAAGCAACCAATCAGAACAACAAGGGGACTTCCAGCCAAGATGGAGGCGTAGGTAGACACACTGTGCCTCCTCACACAACCAAGAGAAGGACAACAAAATGAAAAACAAAAAACAACCAGACCTGGCAGAAAATCAAACTGTATGGAAGTCCAACAACCAAAGAGTTAAAGAAACATTCATCCAGACCGGTAGGAGGGGGCGGAGACAGGCAGCCAGGCAGAGAGGACTTGCACAAGGCCAAGGCTGGCGGACCTGGTGAGGCGGTGGGTTGCAGACTGGGTGGTCCCACATTCCCAGGCAGATAAACCGGGAGGAACAACTGGGGAGCAAGACAGACTGTACAACTCAGAGTTCCAGTGTGGGGAAATAAAGCCTCAAACCTCTGATTGAAAACTCCTGTGGGGGTTGAGGCGGTAGCAGGAGATACTCCCAGCCTCACAGAAGAGCTAGTTGGAGGGACCCACAGGGTCCTAGAATGCACACAAGCCCACCCACCCGGGAATCAGCAGCAGAAGGGCCCAATTTGCTTGTGGGTAGCGGGGGAAGTGACTGAAAACCAACAGAGAGCAGAGCAAGTGGCACTGTTACCACTCGGACCCCCTCCCTCATGTACTGCGTCACAATGCAATGACGTGGGTTGTCCTGCCCTGGTGAACACCTAAGGCCCTGCCCCTTACTACATAACAAGTGTGATGAGACAAAAAAAAAAAAAAAAAGGCCCAAATGAAAGAACAGATCAAAGCTCCAGAAAAAGTACACCTAAGCGATGAAGAGATAGCCAACCTATCAGATGCACAGTTCAACACACTGCTAATCAGGATGCTCACAGAATTGGTTGAGTATGGTCTCAAATTAGATGAAAAAAGGAAGGCTATGCTAAGTGAAATAAAGGAAAATGTCCAGGGAACCAACAGTGACGGAAAGGAAACCAGGACTCAAATCAATGGTGTGGACCAGAAGAAAGAAAGAAACATTCAACCAGAACAGAATGATGAAACAAGAATGCAAAAATCGAGGAGAGGCTTAGGAACCTCCAGGACACCTTTAAACTTTCCAACATCCAAATCATAGGGGTGCCAGAAGGAGAAGAGGAAGAGCAAGAAACTGAAAACTTATTTGAACAAATAAGGAAGGAGAACTTCCCCAATCTGGCCAAGGAAATAGACTTCCAGGGGGTCCAGGAAGCTCAGAGAGTCCTGAAGAAGTTGGACCCAAGGAGGAACACACCAAGGCACATCATAATTACATTGCCCAAGATTCAAGATAAGGAGAGAATCTTAAAAGCAACAAGGGCAAAGCCGAGAGTTACCTACAAAGGAGTTCCCATCAGACTGTCAGCTGGTTTCTCAAAAGAAACTGCAGGCAAGAAGGGGCTGGAAAGAAGTCTTCAAACTGATGAAAGGCAAGGACCTACACCCTAGATTACTCTATCCAGCAAAGCTGTCATTTAGATAAAGTGCTTCCCGGACAAGGAAAAGCTAAGGAATTCAACATCACTAAGCCATTATTACACAAAATGTTAAAGGAATTTATTTAAGGAAAAAGATCAAAATATGAACATTAAAATGACAACAAATCCACAACTGTCAACTACCGAATCTAGAAACTAAAAACAAAAGCAAACTAAGCAAACAACTAGAACAGGAACAAAATCACAGGTATGGGGATCGTTTGGAGGGTTGCCAGCTGGAAGGGGGAAGAGTGAGAAAGGGGGAAAGGGGGAAGGGCTCAAGCAGCACAATTGGTAGAAACAAAGTAGACAGAGGGAGGTAAGGCCTTGTATAGGGAAAAGAGGAGCCAAAGAACTTACAGGCACGGCCCACGGTTATGAACTAAGCGGGAGAGGATTGCTGGAGGGAAACGGCGTATTGGACAGAGAGGAGCAATGGGGGAAAATATTGGGACAAGTGTAACAGCATAATTAATTAAATATACTAAAATATAATAGCAGTTTACAACCCACCCCACCCCCACCCCCCGCCAAATAGCGCACGTGAACACTTTGGCTCCCAATATTTAAACTTGGTAGATAGTCCATGAAAGGGCACAATATATTCTTGTACAATTTCTTAAGTGTTTTAAATAAGTAACTATTTTCTACATTTAAAACTAGACAAAATAAAGGATGTGAATTACTTCTAGCTGTCACTAACAACCAAGACTTCTAAGAATTAAGAATTCTAGTTAAATTGGAAGGAAATTGTGTGGTTTGGTAACAGGTGGTATGAAGTATAAAAACAGTTGTTGAAGAAAAAGGAAAAAATAATTTGTCCTCAAGTTAGTTATTTCTGAATGACTCAAGAAGCAAACTAGCCCTGGCTGGTGTGGCTCAGTGGATTGAGCACCAGCCTGCGAACCAAAGGGTCACTGGTTCAATTCCCAGTCAGGGCATATGCCTGGGTTGCGGGCCAGGTCCCCATTTGGGGGTGTGCAAGAGGCAACCACACATGATGTTTCTCTCCCTCTCTTTCTCCCTCCCTTCCCCTCTCTCTAAAAATAAATAAATAAAATCTTTTTTTTTTTAAAAAAGAAGCAAACTAAAAAAGATTTTAAGTAGCAGTGGGCCAGCCAAGGGCTGGGAGGCAAAGCCCAGCCATCTCCCTGCTCAGTCTCCCATCATGTCACCCAGGCAAGTCACCCCCGACTCAGGGCCGCAGTTTCCCCACAGGGCACAGCGCTGAGCTGACAGGCTGGGAGAAACAACCTCCGAGATTCTGAAACCTCAGAAGAAATCCTTTGCCCCCATCAGTCTCAGCAGCAGCCCGGGGCCCAGTAAGGGGAAGGGGCTCTGACTCTCCTGCCCTCCACCTCCTCTGCTTTCTCCACTCACCCCAACACCCACCTTCTTTCTGGGGTCCCTGGCCATGTTTCAGATAGCCTAGTACCTGAGCTGAGCTGGGGGAGTTCTGTGGACCCATCTCAGCTGTTTGCCCCCCTCCCCAGTGTTCAGGGCCACAGGGGACGGAGGGCTCCCTCAGAGAAACCTGGGGTTAGACCCAGGCCCTGAGCTCTGGCTCTCCCTCATCTCTAGAATAGTGACAGTAGTCCCTGCCTCAGGGACTTGTGAGAACAGAGGGTGGGTGGGGGGGTCCTACCTCCCCAGCTTACCAAGGAACCCTCCTCTGGCTGAGCTGGAACAAGATCCAGGTGCTCTCAGCAGTGCAGATCCACTCACCAGCTGTGTCTGGGAACAAATTACACCCCTCTTCTATTCTCAGAAGTTACAGAAAGCAAAAGTGAAACAAATGCCCCAATTCTGAGAAGCTCATAACCAAACAAACACATTATCCAAAGGGCTCCACCCTGCATTGGTCCCACCCTCCTTGCTGACCCCTCAGAGGAACAACCCCAGACCTGACACCCAGGGCCTTCTCAGCCGAGCCCATCCTGCCTCTGGCTTCTGGAAGGAAGACCGGCCACTGACAGACTGTGGGGTCCTGGGCACATTACTCCCTCTTCCCCATGGGCTTGTCCCTGGACCCCTGCCCTCTCATCCTCCCACAGCCCCCAAAATGTCCCTCTCTGTCCACTGCTATCAGCCCAGTCCCTGACAGTGCAGGTGCTCATTGCAGACCTGCTATATAGCATTGAGTTTCTTCTGCTACTGAAGGCCACATGCAGGCAGCTTCTGGACACTTTTTTACGTTGGCCCTTCTGCCAGGAACACCAGCTGCTACCACCTGAACAAATGACATTCATCTTTCAAAGCCCAAATCTGGTAACACTTCCTCCGAGCAGCCCTCCAGCATGTATTCCACAGGGTCCACTGTCCCCTTTGGCTCTGTTCCCATGGCACCTGGAGGTGGGGCCTGGGCTCTCAGCAGGGCCACTGTGTAGACGTCTCCCCTGACCCCATTTGATCAAGGTCTCATTTTAGATTGTCCCCGGTGGCAGGGACAGTGCCTTAGGTTTTTGCGTGTCCATCCCTGGTGGTAAATGCTGTGTGGGTGCAGACGGAAGTTTGTGGGAGTGTGCAGAGGGGATGTTGCTGCTTTCCCTCCTAGTTTGCTTCATCTTGACGACAGATCTCTTCCTGTCCTAACAATAGTTTTACAGGAAGGCCATTGTCAAGGGAGCACAGAAAGGTTCTGAAAACAGGAAGCAAGCCTGGTTTTCTGCTTGGTGTTAGAATGTACTGAGACATGGAGGACCTAAGCCACCACCCATGCGGGAACAAAGAAGGAGTGCGTCACCAGCTGAACACCTGAAGCAACTGAGGAATAGCAATAGGCATCCTGCTAGAAAGTGTTTAAATCCTCACTGCCCCCCATCTCGAGCTCCTCCAAGACATGAGGCCCATACATCTCCTAGACTGTCACTGAATCAGCCATCCCTGACCAGGGGATATTGTCTTGTAAACACCTATACCCTGGACACCTGGGACAGGTCAGCAGGGTGACTCGCCCTCCCCGGGGGTCTGCTACACACCCTTAAAAACCCTTCCACCCTTTCCCTTGCTGCCACAGTCCGTTGGGACTCTGCCCGCTGGATCGCAGTGGCCCGCCTCGGATAAAAGCCCGTAACTAGATCTTCTTGGCCCCTGGTCCTTTCTTAGTCCCCTTGGCTACCTAACACTTGGCTCCTGAGCAGAGCAGCCACCAGGCCGGAAGGGCTGAGGGCTCCCTGGGCCCTGTGCAGGCACCCGCGTGCCTTTCCTGTTCAATTCGCACACCAGCTCTAGGAATTATCAACCTCATTTTACAGCTAAAGTGACTGGAAGGACAATGACCCTCGGCCTGTAAGTCATGCAGATGTTGGGCTTTTCTGCTTTGCCCCAGGCAGGGATGGTGGGGCTGAGAGTGGACAACAGAGGCCAACCTGGCCCTTCCATCAGGGCCTGTTCATTACAGGCAAATGTCCATGGGCCACCATGGCCACCTGTCCCCTGCTCTTTAGGGAGGGACAGCAGAGGGGTGGATACTGTTGTGTAAGGACCGCACACTTGTTTGTTCCTATACTCACCCCACAGACTGCGCCAGGAGCATGGCCTGTTTTGCAGACAGGAAGCTGAGGTGAGGGGAGAGGCTGTGGCTTTAACCAGGCAGCTCAGGGGAGGAGCCAAGACTCACACCAAGGGCCACATTTGACCTTTGACACTTGTTTACTTTTTGCCATTTTTCCCCCCCCCCGGTAACCTCCCCTCTTCCCTGTTCTCCCCTTCTCTAGCGTGACTTCTGCTTCACATGTGGACAATGCCCGTGTGAGAAGCGGAACTCAGTGAAACACCCATCGGAGCTGTGGTCCCATTACCGTAGGCATCCTCTGGTAAGAATGCAGAATGGACTCCAGACGGACATCTGTGGCCTCGAGGGACAGTCTCTTGGTAGGACAACTAAGGTGGGGGCTCCAAAGCAAACCAAGGTGAGAATTAGGCATCTCCTGACTCCAAGGACATGAGCAGAGATCACCCCACTTAGGGACCCAAAGACCCAGTGACTATTAAATGGGACTCAGCGGGGACATTCAAGATCACAAGAAAGGTCGCCTGGGATGACGACAGCCTGAGTCAGGGTCTTGGCCAAAAGCCTTGGTCAATGAGCAGTTTTCAGCCTGCTGTGAACAAAATCCCAACTCAGTGGAAAGTAACCCAAAATCACTTAGAAAGGCGTCTGGCCTGTGCCACCAGCATCACCTGGTGGAGGATGGAGGATTCACCTAGCCAGAGACAACCAGCCTGCACTCTTGGCCCACCCCGGGCTCTTCCACACGAGGGGAGGCACGTGTGGCTCAGACACCCTGGGCATCACCAGTTTTGTGTTCCAGAACAGGGGCCCTATCTCCCGGTCACCCTCTTTCATAGGGAGGGTGGCAGTAGGCAGGGAGCCTCAAACTGACATGTGACAAAGGGGCCGTTTGCCATCATCCGAATGGTTAGCAGAGACGGGTATCTTGGGCTGCAGAGCACAGGACCTGCCCCCATACCAGCAGCACCTGGCGACCCCACGGGGAGTGGCCACCTGTCTCAGCCACTCATTGCCCAGCTGCCAGCATCATCCAAGGGACAGTCCTACTTGTCTTTGGTCAGGCTGTAAAATTGGGCCCCAAGTGAGTAAGAATTGTCAACTTAGGAAGGGTTAGGACTAAGTGTAAATATGACAAAAATCAAACTCATAATTTAAGTATTTTTGTGTTGAAGTCGAGACAAATACTGTGTGTTCAATGTTAACGTACACATATGTTCAAGAGAATCAGGCCCATTCTCAGAGTTAACAGGTTTTGGATTCCGATTTAAAACAGGGTACTTACGGAGCAATTTATCTAGATGAGTGATCTTAAGTTGGAAGGCATCCCGCTAAGTAGTAAGGATGCTGCAAATGCACCTCAGTCCAGGGAGAGGAGGCAGTCTCAAGTTCCCCAGACCCCACCAGGAGGGGTGAGGGGAGGTGGGCAGGGGCGAGGATGGGCTGTGACTGCCACACCACCAGGCAGCTCCGGCATGGGTGCCCCCCTCTGTCCCGGCCATTGGGAGACCTCGGGGTCTCATCTGGCCTCACTGTTGTGCTCAAGTGCAGCCTCAGAAATAATAGCGTCCGGTCTCTGAGAAAAACAGCGTGGCGTTCTTCACAGAAAGCACGCACAGAATTACACTACGCCCCTGCAATACCGCTTCTGGGAACCCACCCCCAAAACTGAAAGTGGGGTCTGGAAGGGCTATCTGCACACTCACGCACAGCAGCATGAGTCACAGACGCCGAAGGTGGCGGGGCCCGTGCCCACTGGGGTACACACAATGGAGTTTCATTCACATGAACAGGCAGATGTGGCCCATGCTGCCCTGGGATGAACTGAGAACTCTGTGCTCAAGTGTAATAGTCCCGTCACCAAGAGACAAAGGCCACATGGCCCAAATGCCCTGAGGTGCCTGGAGGGTCAAGGTCACTGACAGTTGTTGAGCTGGGAGGAGGGACATGGGGAGTCAGTGTTTCCTGGGGACTGAGCCCCCCATCCGCAGACAGCAGCTCTGTGAAGGGCAGCGGAGCTGGAGGCACAAGCGCCACCGAACTGCACCCTTCGAAATGGGGCGGACGGTCGGTTTGGTTCTGTGTCCTTTCGTGATTTTTCAAATGTAAATAACCCTTAAAAAGCCCAACTCTTGTGGGAAAAATACCATGGACTGAGCCCTTCACACTTCCAAGTATTTTCACACACGGAATTGTAACTGCTGCAACTGCCCGGGATGGGAACAGTTTACTCTTTTAAACAAGGAAGGTAAGGTTCCAACGAGGTGAATGACCCCCCAAAAGTGGGGAGGCTGGGCTGCTGTGACTGCTTTTGTTTTCGGGACCATGCTCAGTATCAAGCACACAGTAGGTACGCAGTGAACAATGAACCAAAGCTTATGGGAGATGCTCTCCGCGTCCTTGAACCTGGCCCCACCTGTCTTTCTAGCGTCCTCCCCACTCAGGCCTGTGCCCCAGCCACTCCGCACCACCGGAGGCTTCCAGGATGCACACGGCAGGTGCCCGCTGCCTTCAGGCCACCCTCTGCGGCAGACGGACACCACGAGACATGTGGCTCGTAGCACATGGAACTCTTTATTGTGACGCTCAGTGAAAACATCTGTAAACCAGCTTCCTGTAGTGGTGACGGCTGCAACACGCGCTAAGGCACTTTTATTCTATAAAACAGGGGTGGGGCTGGGAGCGCCACTCACTCCTTTGTGACAGCAACTGGGACCTGAATTCAGAGCTTTGTAGGCACATGCAGCTTGGACACAGCTTCATGATTTGTTGAGTTTGTTTCCTTTAAAAAGAATGCCTTCTTTGCCATAAGTACGTCTAAGTGCAGCATATACAAAACAGGAGTACAGGTAAATTCAGCAACCAGTGTAGACCAGTGTAGGGCACGCTACTCTCTTCTAAACGTGGTTCCAGAGGAAGGCAGTGATGAAGACTGGGGATTTTATCAATTATCACAAGGAGGGGGAAAGAGGAAACCTTTTTTGTTCTCCTCTCAAAAACACATCTGTGCGGGTGGCGAGTTCTTCCACTATGCTTCGTCCACGGTGCAGATAAACCGCCCCCGGGCCCCGGTCCTGGAGTAGGTACAGGATGGTGTGGGAGGGCCTCTGGCCCTGTCTGATGCGCTGGCTGTCAGACTTGGGACAAGTCCCTTAACCATTACGTATATTTGGTCCCCAAGAGTGTTGGGAGAAGACACTGCTGGCCTTTCCAGCTTGGCCCCTAGGCCCTGTCTGCTCGGCCCAACGACCTTGCAGTGACAGGGCCAGCTGCCCTCGGCAAAGGAGGGGTGGGGTCATCATTGCACTTGAGACGTCTTAGGATCAGGAAGGGGACGGGGCGCTGCCCAGTGTGAGTGGGGAGGAGCTACCTCCCTGCCCACGCCCGGCATTCTGTGCCCTGCACAGAGGTGGCACCCCTGGGCCTGCCCTTGCCAGGCCACCCGGAGCCCATGGTAGGGGGGCCGATGGGGCAGAGGGTGTGAGGTCACCGCGTGTGATTGCCAACAGCAAAGATGGGGGTAGGGGGAGAGCTGGTGGCGGAGGCAGGGAAGGTGACCACTCTTCTAGGGTGCTGGGCTCTCAAAACTCCTCAGGGTAAATAAAAATAGATTCGTAGAAAACTCTCTGGCCCGCCCCGGGTGGCCTCCCTCCTTGCCTCACCGCCCTTGTGCTTTTGGCAAGAGAAGGCCAAAGGTCCGGCAGGCCACTCGTTCCTGAGCCCGGGGCCCAAGACCCTGACTCTTTGGTATCAGATTCTGGGGCGCAGGGGAGGGGAGCAGGAGGGGCTGCAGCAGAGAAGCCAAGGGCCCTCAACAAGGCCTGAGGGGCCAGGGAAGGGAGCACAGGCCTGAGGTCCCCAGGCCGGGTGGGAAGGGTTGAGAGTTTGGTCACAGCAGGTCCCAAGAAGGTGGGGGGCTAGAAAGGGGAGGCGGAGTCATCCCTTGGTCGGTCGGTCTGTCCTTCTTGGGCAGCAGGAGGAGAGGGTTATTCGGCAGCTTTGGCTTCAGCCCCGTCAGCCTTGCCGTCCACCTCCTCATCCGAGCATTCGCCAGCACCTTTCCGGGCCATTCGGCGGGGCACGACAAATGGCAGGTCCCCACGCCTGGGGGCAGAGGCAGAGGTCAGACAGCCTGCCAAGGTGGCCCAAGCACAGCTCACACATTCCACAGCGACCCCTAGAGGGAGACTGGTGCCTAACATCCCATTGGGTGAAAGCACACAGGGCCTCTGGGCCACTGCCTACAGGCAGGACAGGGCAGCTACCAGAACTGGCCATGGAAGCCTTCACTTCAACCCACGACACTAGCAAACACCTCCAGGAAATCAGGACAGATGAAAAGGGGGAAACACAGAAGAATGGAGTCACCTTCCACAAAATGCCACCCTTTGTGCAAATTTAGCAAAAAAAGGGGGGAAACCAAGAGATGCAGGAAACTGTGCGAAGACAGGCGTGTTCTCCCATCATATGTAGGAAGTGAATATTAAACACTGACTAAAACGCCCACTCTTACTGATTTCATGCTTTAAAAGGGGACTGCTGTGCAAAGGAGGCGGAAATGAGAATGGGTGGTGGGGGAAGACCCCTGCCTCAGCCATTTCCCACTCCTTGGATGTCAACCCTCCCTAGAGAAACGCAAAGAAGCCCCTCTCTGTCCCGCAGGCCCGGTAAGGTGACAGCAGCTTCTGCCAGTGAACGCCCTCTAGGCACCCGGTATGGGCTGGGGCTGCCTCTGCACATCAGGGTTGAAGCAGCCCCACGAGAAGACTTTCCAGCAGGATGGGCTAAATGACCCAGAGTTTTCGGTTTATGCCAAAGGTTGGGCCATAGCCCGGGAGGCAAGAAGAACCCCGAGGGGCAACAGCCCCTGCGTCCAAACCACCTTCAAGGAGCTCCCTTGTCTGCACGGTGCCATGCACAAGTGAACTTTGGAAGGAGGAAGGCGTGCAAGGGGCTGGGGGTAGGCAGGGCTCACCTGAGCTTGTTCTTGAGGGAGCTGACCTCACGGTTCATGGCGTCGGCAGTCTCTGTGGCGTCCTCCAGCTCGCGCTGCAGCTTCCTGCGGGAGGCGTTGGCCCGCTGGGCCTCCTCCTCGGCCTCCTCCAGCTGCCGCTTGAGCTGCTTCAGGCGGGTGGACGCCTTGTCAGCCTGTGGAGAGGTGTGGCCCAGGTTAGAGACTCTGGGAGAGTGGGGCCCGCCCAGTGCCCACCAGCCCAGGGCCTCACTGCTCTGCCCCCAAACACACCTGGTCCTTGAACTGCTCCGCGTTCCTGCGCTCATCATCCACCTGCAGCAACACATCCTTCAGCTTCTTCTCGGCCCGGCGCACCTGCTTGCACGCCGCCTGGCGCTCCCTGCCGGGAACAGACAGAGCGGCTCAGGGGGACGCCCTCCTTCAGAGGGTCTGGCCCACAAACCACAAGCTGGACCGCCCACCCTGGGGCCTCAATGGTATTTGCCCTCCAGGGAGGCCTTGATGCCCAGGTGGGCTCCCTTGACTGAACACCCACTATTGAGCTTTGTCTCTCCTGGGAGGCAGTGTAATCGGCCCCATTTCTCAGATGGGGAAACTGGGGCTCCTGGAAGGGAAGCGACATACCTATGTGCAGCTAGGAAAAATGGAGACAGATTGGGCGCCAGTGTGGCCCCTGTTTCCTACAGACAAGTCTCTGTCTTGCTCAGCCCACATCATCTGCCCAGGCGGTTGTGAGCCCCCTACCTCTCCCTGTGCAGCCCTCAGAGACAGTCCCCAAAACACCCAACTTCAGAGGCGGGCCGTGGGCAGCTACTCCAACTCCACAAGGCCCCAGCGAAACAGAGGACAGTCCCATCAGGATGGGGGAAACAGCCTCTGGGACAGGACTGCAGGTGGGCTTAAAGACTGTTCCAGGTAACAGGACAGGGGTACCTACTTGGTCTCATTGTCCAGCTGCTCTTCCAGCTGTGCGATCTTGGCCTCCAGGGCAGTGATGGAGGCCTTGTACTTGGACTTGACAGTGCCCTCCATCTCCTGCAGCTTGACCTTGAGCTCCTTGTTCTGGCGCTCGAGCTGCTGCCTGGCGTTCTCGTTCTTCTGCGCATGGCTGCGCTCGAGGTTCAGGTCGGTGTTGATCTGGTCGATCTGTGGGAAGAAGGGCCAATGACCCTGAGGAAGGCTGGGGATCCTGCTGGGGACAGAGGTGGGACAGCGGGATCCTGCAGAGCCCCTGATAATACTGGGTCCCCAAAACTTAACAGCAGCTAGGACCTCACCCCCTCAACAATCCAGAAGCTTCTGGCTCTGCCCCGGTAGTGCTCAGAACCTGCAGCCCTGAGCCTGGTGCAGAGGGAGGGCCCAGGAGGCCGCGGCCCCACCCACCTGCAGGTTGGCCTTCTTCAGCCTGTCATTCGCCAGCTCTGAGCTGCCCTGCTCCTCCTCCAGCTCCTCCTCCAGCTGGGCGATGCGAGCCTCCAGGCGGCGCTTCTCCTCCAATGCCAGGGCCCTGGGGGGGCTGGAGGAGTGAGAAGGGGCCTACCCCAGAGGTGGGCTCCCCCACAACACCCGCCTCTACTCAGTCAGTGGCTTGCTCACCCTTTGCCACTGCTGTTGGCAATCTCGTCGGCCAGCTCGTCCCGCTCTTGCTGGGCCTGCCGCTTGGCACGCTCGGCAGCTGCCAGTTCCTGCCGTGAGAACCCAGAGTGTGACCCGCTGGGCAGCCTGCACCCTGGAAGGCCACCTCTGCCATGCCGGGCCCTCTGCACTGCCATCCTACCCAAGCCCCTGGCTCTATCGTCTAGGCCTTCCTGGGCCTGCCTCCTCCACAAAGTCCTTTCTCACGAGCCCCTCTGGCTCACATGGCCAATTCCTCTCTCTGAGGTCAAAGCCAGGGCATCACGTATTTACAAAGCCCACACATCTGAGCGCTAGGAACCAGGCCTGGTGCCAGGGGCATAGAGATACGTAAGGAAACGTCCTGGCCGAACGGGGCATGCTGGACCCTCTTCATCCAGGTAGACCGGACACTGGGAGTGACTAGAAAGAGATGTGAGCTAGGACCTGGGCGTGAGGACCCTGAAACCCAAGTGAAGGAAAGGGGCTTCACGCCAAGGGTGAGGCACCATGGACAAAGACCCAAATACGACCAAAGAGGGAGAGCACATCGAATATGGCAAGAGCAGAAAAGGACATGCCTGGATGTCTGGACCAGCGAGAAGCAGAATGCTTCCACATGTGCCTCATGTGTGACAGGCAAGGAGACACTCAGTGCACAGGCGTCTGGGAGGGACCCCTCCTCTCCAGCCCCATTTCACAGCAGGAAGTGCTGATCACACACAGTCTCCTTTCCCTCCAGGGAGCCCTGCTACTTAGTGAAGCCCTGCAGGGACTTCTGTCACAGAGAGCCACCCCCACTCATCCCTGGAGCTCCACTACTGTGTTTCCGTCCCCACTCAACTCTGGCCCAGGGAAGCCCCTGAGCTGCCCCTCCTTCCAGAGGGCAGCGACCCTCAGGCTCCCGCCCCTTGGCCCCGGACCACCTCCTGCAACTGAATCATCTCGGCCTCCATGCTCTTCAGCTTCTTCTCGTTCTCCTTGGCCTGCGCCAGGATCTCCTCGCGGGAGGCACGCGTGTCCTCCAGCTCACGCATGTAGTCCTTCATCTGGGCCTGCAGGTGGGGAGGAGATGCTTGACACCCCCACCCCAGAGGCCACTGTCTAGCCCCTGCCCTACCATCTGCCCTCCCACCCCCTCCAGGGACAACCCCGAGGAGCTTGTGGCTGCTTTTCACCGACAGGACCATTAAAAAGGACTAAATAGTAGCTAATGCAAACGTCTCTTTGCTCTCTACCACTTGTGCACTTGTGGACCGTTAGGACGCACAAGTGCACTCTGGGCATGAGTCACGGCGCACGTACTGGCCCCAGTTGCGTGGCTTCCTCTCTCTGCAGCTCCCTGGGCACGGGGATCCCCCACTGCTGCACCAGCCCCAGCACACACCTGCTCCCCTGCCAGGTCATCCTGACCACAGGGAGCACGGGACTCCTTCCTTTTTTAGTCTCATGCTGTGCGTTTTCATTGCAAAGATTTTGTGAAGTAGCTTTTTTTCTTCTTGGGCAGAAAATTGCAAATTGAGACTCCCCGTGTCAAAGGGTACGACGCTTGTTAGCGTCACCCAGATGCTAGGAGGAGAATGCCACCAGCCAGCAGGACATCTCTGTCCTGTGACCTCACCAAACATGGAGATTTAAATTTATCCTCATTTCCACTAATTTGCTGGGTATGATATGACAACTCACAGATCCTTTAATTTGTCATTCCTTAAGTAGGGGTCAAGTGAGAATGTCCCAGGTGTG
>VMDR010014368.1:0-23645 GCA_007922815.1 Macrotus californicus | reverse complement strand
ATACTCACTAAAATGTGCCTTTTCAGAATATTACAGTGTATATTTGAATTTCACACCAATCCTATGGGACTTAAATAATTTCTTAAAAAGTCAGATTATCCAAGCCAATGCTCCAATTACACAGAGTGTGAAACTGCACATAATTTTTTGAACTGAACTCAGGTGAAACCAGTTCACTGATACCATGTGAACTGTGATTTTTTAAAATCAAGTACTCGGTAGGGAAGGAAGTATTCATATACTCTGCAAGGTGCTTACCTGGCCAACAGCGGGTGTGACTCCATCAGAGTTATTGACCCAAATTCCCAATTCCTGTCCAAGTTCATAGGGTTTGTAAGTACCTTGCGGTTCATCTTTTGTCAGAAAGGGATCCTGCAAATTCCCAAGAACACTGTAATTAGTAATAGTCTGATAATTGATATTTCAGTATAAACTTTTCAAGTTTTTGAACTAAGAATACCTATTACTCATACACACAATAACATTTTATTATACTGCATACATTAAGATGTCATCAGCTATTAAGTTGGGTTACAGATATATAAAGTGTCCATTTCCATTCATTTTTACTGCTGCAAAATGTGGACCCAAGCTATGTCAATTTAAAATACTTATGCTACTTTGGCAAACAACCTTTCCTATTTTTTTTTTGTTTGTTGCTTTTTATACAAGATACATTTGTGAAATTGTAGAAGAAACAAACAAAAAGCCTGGGTGGAGAAATCAAGAGATTTGGGTTCTACAAACAGCCTAGTTCAGCCACGTAATTTCAAGAGGGCACACGTTTGTCTTTCCCACAATGAAACAGAGTAGTTGGGAAGTTCTTTAAGCCACTGCCTCTCTTAAAAATCAAGTCTGGGTGGCGATTGACTGTGGGAGCAGAGGTGGTGAGGGGCAGGGGAGAGCAATGGGGAAGAATGTGAGACAACTGTAATGGAAAAACAATAAAAAGATCAAGTCTGAAAATGAATCAAGAAGAAAAATGTCTATGGTTCCATATTCTATATATTTCAAAAATATTTGGCCTTACTCCAAGTCTGTTTCCCTTGCTAAACATTTTACTATCATAATACATTTATATTTAAATATTTTTCTTCAAACATCCCTGATAAATTATCTCAGTTGAATTATAAATATATATTTTTTATTTCTAATAAGCCATCCTTTAAAAAAATACCCTGCGCAGCCCTGACTGGTGTGGCTCAGTGGATTGGGCATCATCCCGTAAACCAAAAGGTCTCCGGTTTGATTCCTCTCAGAACTGGCGGCCAGGTCCCCAGTCAACCAATTGATGTTTCTCTTCCTCTCTTTCTCCCTCTCTTCCCTTCTCTCTAAAAATAAAGTGTAGTCATCTCACCTCTTAAATAAAATCTTTTTTTCAAAGTGCCTGTATTTTTGAAAATGTATCTTCTTTAAAAGCAAACAAATAAAAAACCAAAAACAAAAACACCTCTGCCCATAAACCTCCAGCACCATTAAGTCACATAGTAACCATAACACATAGGGCCATTTTTATTATTGCATCAATAATTATGTATGGGAAAATTATTCCATTAATCTCAACTGCAGTGAGACAAACAATTCATTATGAACCAACTTTTAGTAACAATCATACCCCAGAAGTAGTTATGAGATGACACTTCTTTTTATATTATAAATAATATTAGATGAAAATAATGTTGTACCCCAGTATAGAGGGAAGGTTCTTTCCACCTAAGTCCATTGCATTTATTCAATAACTATATTATTCTTCATTTAGAATTTTTATAGCTAAGTCTTCAATTCTTGAGAGACATATCATGTGACCTGTGGAGAACCATATTCTTCCTTCTATCTATAAGTTAATTATTTTAAAGAAAAAACACTGAAATTTAAAAAATTGTTACTGAATTCCTTCATTACTGATTGATAACATTTTTGGTATCGCTGAATAATGGAAAACTTGCTTATATTTTATTATCCTTTAATAAAATATAACAGTAATCATTTAATGCATGTTTGTTCTTCAAAAGAATTTACCAAAATAATGACATAATGCATTCCATCACTTTTCAGTTTCTTAATGTACTTGGGCAGCCCAGCAAAGTTCACTTTGTCGTATGTGAAGTCCAGCTGACGCTCCATGTAGTCAATGTCACCGTACTGAACATCCTGTGCAAAAGAGCAGTGTGTGCATAACCTTCCAATGTTGGAAAACAGACATATGTCATCAAAGACTCATGGATAGCTAATAAATATATGTATGTAATTTGAAATTTAAATATTGGTATGAGTTTCCGATTATCTAAGAAAAGAGGATAAAACTCATCGTTTCATTAGAAACCTGGGAAAATGCAATAACCCTCCCCGCTCCCTTAAAACTCATTCTGTGTTTGAGTTACCCATGGTCAGTAGTGCTCTGAAAATATCAAATGGAAAATTCCAGAACTAAGTAATTCATGAGTTTTAAATTCATGCCTTTCTGAGTAGTGTGATGAAATCTCTCACCATCCCGCTCTGTCCAACCAGGGATGTGAATCATCCCTTTGTCCAACATATCTATTCTCTATCCATCCCCACCTACTGAGTCCCTTAGTCGCCCAGCGAAGTTATCAGATTGACTGTCTCAGCTTCCCTGTGCTTGTGTGCCAATAGTCCTTATTTTACTCAATCATGGCCCCAAAGCACAAGAATAGTGATTCTGCCAATTCAGATATGCCAAAGACGAGCCATATAGTGCTTCCTTTCCACGTAAAGGCAGATACACATAGCAAAAAACGTAGTATACATAGAGTTTGGTATTATCTGCTGTTTCAGGCATCCATTGTGGATCTTTGAATATGTCCCCTTTGGATAAGGACAGAATACTATAACACAAATATATATATTGTTGTATATATTACAGTACCATCACTACACTTTCTAATTTATTTGTCCCTATAACTCCCCCTACACTGTTTGGCATGCACGTACATGAGGAATATCATACTGTCTTAAACGTTCGACCGTTTTTTCCAGCACATCTATGCTATTATAGCCCCACCGACTTAGCTGAAATCCCAGAGACCAGTATGGAGGCATAAAGGGACGTCCAATAGCCTGTAAAAAAAGAAAAGTATTTAAGTTCAAATAAATTTGCAAATGTTCCCAAGTGTGGGGTCTTCAGGACTGGATAACAATGCCTCCGTTTCAGCTTCTCATATTGTGATCAGCATCGGTCATTGTAAGATGCTGTGGTCACAACCAAAGAAATAATGATGGAAATGTGGAGTCTTAAGAATTCTTTTGAGAATTTAATTAAAGCCATGGAATTTCTTCTGAAAGCATATACCTACAGAAGCAATTATTTCAATTGAATGCATGGGGGATCATGCTCCCCAGACTCCTCTCCCCAACCCCGCTTAACCCACTCCACCAGGAAGTAATATAATAGAGCTTTAAAGGTTCCTGGTCAAAAAAAGCTTGAGTTCACCTTCCAGTTCAGCCCCTGATGTCTGTGACATTAATGAAATTACTTAATTTTATAGCCTTAGTTTCTCCATTTATAAAATAAGCTAAATCCACTTCATTCATTTATGAGTATTTATTAAGTATTCACCATGCACTGTTTCAGACCCACAGTCTCTGCCTCATGGAGCTTAAATTCTAGTAGAAGAACAGCAGCAATAGCCATGTACACAAAGTGGCATCATTTTCAGAAATAGAGTGTGTGGGGGTGAGGTGGAGGACTGTGAGGGAAATCTGTCTGGCAGTGGGACCAGGCAGTGGGCCCAGAGGGTGCCTGGGCTGGAAGCGTTCCCGGAGAGAAAGACAGCCCGTGCACCTGAACTACAGCAAGCAGGAGGGAAAGTGGGATACTGGAGGAGCAGGCAGATATTCAATCGTAAAGGCCCGTAACAAAGAGCTGGAAACTTGTTAGTGCCTTTTTTCCAACTTTATATTACGAAAATTGTCAAGCATACGTAAGAGAGGGTAGTATAATAAACCTCCATTAACCAGAATCAACAATTACCTTTTTGCTACACATCTCTATCTTTTTTTGTTCCTTTTTTGGAGAAATGGGCTGTTATGGCTTTTTTAAAGAAAATTCCTGGAATCATGTCATCTCATCCCTAAGTATAGTCCTAAAAATACAGACAATCTCTTACATAACCAAAATATCATTCTCACATCTAACAAAAATTAACCACGATCCCTTAATATCATCAAATGCTCATCCAAATTTCTCTAATATTTCTCAAAAATGTCTTTTATACAGTTGATCTGTTTGAAAAGAGATCAGATATACCCTAATTCCAATAGCAGCCATTAAAGTAAGTAATGGACTCTCATTTACTTTGTGTAAGAAATCACTCTGACAACTCTGGCAAATAAATCACAGGAGAGCGCTGGGGTCACCGTGACACCAGGCAGGGGGCTGGTCTGTGGTCCAGGTGGAGATGAGAGGGGCCAGAACAGGGGAGGTCACGTGGCGGTAACGGAACAATCAGACTGGAATACATTTCGGAGCCATTGCTAACAGAACGTTCTCACGGATTTGATGTAGCACGATGAAAAAAAGACAGGAATCCAGGGTGGCATTAGTTTGGGGGCAGAACGACAGGTCAATTAATTCCATTCACTGAGATGGGGAATGCTGAAGGAGCATGAGCAGGTTTGTGAGGAGAGAGGCCTGGGCATGATATATGTGGTTGTATGCACTTCAGGTTATCCAATGACAGATGTATTTAGAGTCTGGGAGCCAGGAGATATGGCAAGAGAGAATTCAGAGATCAAAGGAGAGCCTAACTAACCTCTTGGAGACATAACCTTTAAAGACATCAGCAAAGGAGAATGAAAACAAGCCATGGGTCTGTAGCAGACCAGCCAAGACCGTGTGGTGTCAGAGAAGACAATGTTTCTACAAGTGGTCACTGTTTCTAGAAGATTCTAACTGACGTAGATGAGAACAGAGGCTTGTCAACTTATCCTGTGACTTTGATAAGACCTTTAAATAGCCTGGTGGGGATTGTAGCCCAATTGGAATGGGATAGAAAATTGGGAAGTGAGGAAGTAGAGACAGCTCACACTTCCAAAAAGTTGTCCAGAGCAGAGCAGCGAAGAGATGTGCAATGTGGGTTCTTAGGAGGATATTCTTGTTCAGTTTTGTTCAGGTAGGTGCTATAAATGCATGTTTGTTGATGGGAAGGACCTGGCAGGTAGAGGTAAGTTGATGATGCAGCTGAGCAGGAGACAACTGAAGAGCTTCTGTAGCTGACTTTGGAGGTGGGTTGCGAGCACAGGAAGAACTGTGACACTTAGAGACCAGCCAGAACCACCTTAACCAGAACAAAGGCAAAATACACAGGCATGTTTGCAGGTAACTGGGCTGATTCTACACTTAGGAAACAATGTGTTTCCTTTTTAATTGCCTCTATTTTTCTCTGTGAAATAAAAAGACACATCAACAGCTGAAAGTTGGGTGGGGTGGTGATGGGGGTTTTAGAAGAGAAAGTGAGAAATAATAGTTTCTGTGAGTGGGATTAAAAATAGCTCGTCTAGGACATTTAGTAAGATTGCTGGACAGAGAAGTGCAGCTGGAGGTTAAAGTGAGGGGACACTTGTCAGCACAATCACATGGTGGTTGGTTAGAAGCTATCAGTCACTCAGGAGCAGGTACTGGTTTCATTAATAAATTAGCACAAAGTACCTGTCTGCTGTGAACAGCAAGTTGGTATCAAAAGCTGTTCAGGTCTGCAGTTTTAAAGTTTTCTCCCTATAAAGCTCCTTGCAGTGGCTCCTGTGACTCATCTCTCCCTTTGCCCCTATCATGTTGAACACAGAATATGAATTTTGTAAATATTTATTCATGACATGAATGAATGAAGAGCTAATGATATCATCCATGTATTACAGATGAAGACACTGAGTTGAAAAGGAGCTTTTGTGACTTTTATAATCTGGCACCACATAAAAAGGCTAAAACTAGAACTGACTTGAACTGTGATTCTCAAATCTGGCTGAACATTAAAATCATGAGGGAAGCTTTTAAAAATATATTCTCTATCTAGGGCCCACAGTAAATTAATTTGATCGCAATAATTCAATCAGAATTTCAGAAGGTGGACTGCAGGCATCTGTATTTTAAAGGGCCTCTGTATGATTGATACAAAGCAAGGCTTAAGAATTATTAAGTTAGAAAGAGAGCAACTGGGGAGCCAGACCTAGGTCTATCCTTTGTAACTCTCTCTGGACACAGAGCCCTTCTTGTCTCTGCCCACCAAAGGCCTCAACAGCTGGATCTCCTATGCCCTTAGCCAAGTGATTTGTATACAACCACATTCAATGTTAGTCTCTGGTGCCACCTTTTAAATCCATTTCCTCTCATTCTTACCTTGTAATAAGTGGTGAATGTTGTATTTCCACCTTCTCAATAGCGCAGCAAACATCTCCCCTAAAAGACAGTGAAGACACTGGAAGAGAACAAGGAGGACAGGATGCAAGGGCTGAGAGCAAGACATGTTTGAAGGAGCACAAACCAGACCCATGGAGAGCACGCAGTTCCGACTGGTGGCGAGCCTCAAGTAAAAATGGAAAAAGCAAAGGCATACTGAACAGTAGGAAGCAGTGCAGAACATCTTTGTAAGTAAGGAAATGTTTTGTATTGTTCCACAGTCGCTGAAATTATGTGTGTACCAGCTTCCTCATACCATAAGTTCTCACATATGTTGAGAAACACTCCTCATACTAAACTAAGAGCACAGAACAGCCACTCTACCACACACTCTGGCAGAATGTTCTAGGCACCTAGGGCCTGACATTTGAAGCAGTGTCACTATAAGTAACATACAACTATTATAAATAATGTTGTATACATAGTATATGGTGCCTATAGATGACATTAAATAAAAAGCATTGTCTATTAGCTACAGACAAGAAATGCTGTCCTAACAAATAACAACATGCCTTGAAGTCATCTCATATTTTTAAACGTTTCTTTAGGAATGCCTGCTGAGAGGTGCTGAGAAGGTAAGGGATAAAATTCTCTTTTTCATCACCATTCCCCTTATGCTGAACAGCCTGATGGTCTTAGAATGCCTTAATGTAAGGACAAGTTTATTCAATGTATTTCTACCCTAACCAAATTTTAGGTTTGTTTCCCTAGAATAGAAAGGCTGTTGACAGGAAGGAGAGGGATTCAAGTTCATCCTCATGGCTTAAAAGACCACTCAGACACAACATGTCTTCACCAGGCAGATGAAACAAATCCACTGTGGATTAAAAATTGCCCCCTTTGCTCATTTTATATTACAGAGCCAGGATAATTTTTCTTGCTCTTATTCCTTCCTGCTACAAACACAATTTCCACAGCCTGGGGAGTAAAGAGAAGTCAGTCTTACATAAGGAAATTTCATCCATTTCCCCTAATTGCATTTGCTTATTATTTGGCTTCATGCTCTTGACCATCTGCAAATAAAATGGCTTTGCACAGGGATGACAAGGACAAGAAAAGCGTGTGTTGGTAAACAGCAGCCTTCTGTCTGAACAGAGAAGTTTCCACCTGCTTTGTCGCTTACCAGGTGCTTTCCTCTGCTACCCGCTGGATTCTAAACAAGCCAGCCCTGACTGAGAGCAGAAAGCTCACTTCAGCACTGGGGACTTAAAACGTATAGGTTTGAAAAATCAGTGTGAAAAAAACATGTAAAAAAAATCAATGTGAAATAAATGCATCTTACTATCTCTGTCTCACCTTTTGGCACAGTGCAGTCAGGAATTCCATTTGAAGAAAATCGAGCCAAAGCTATCACTCACTGTTCTCCACATAAAAGCAGAAGAAATGTTTACAGAATAATGATGAACATGCTGTTAATAATAACTATCCTCATAATTTTGAAATACTGTATTCCAGGTGCAACACTAAGAGTTTTACATGTATTGTCTCAACTAACCCCCTAGCAATCCTAAGAGATGGGTACGAGTGTCCTCATTTTGCACAGAAGGAAATGGAGGTTAAGTTCACTCATCAGTGGTTACAGAGCCAGTATTCAAAGCCTCCAACTGCCAGATTTCAAAGATCTCCAATGTATTGCCTAACAACACCAGGGCATATGCATGTGATTTATATTAATATGTGTTTTGTTGATCATTACTTTTAAGAGGTAGTATTCTGTTTGGCAAATGTATGCCATATTTTGATTTATATTATTTAAAATGGAAATGGTTGATTTTTAAATTCACATTTAGTAAGATCAATTGCAAGAAGCTTGAGGGTAGATTGGGGTATTTTATACTTTTTTAAATCCACAAAGGCAAAAGAAAGCATTTAAATCTCAAACCATGTGTGGTGGCTTTGTCACCTGTCAACCTGGGTAGGCTGAAGGACATTTACCAGGATTCCTTTTTCTGTGTTTCTGATTAGGGTGGACCATGATGGAGACACTTAAGGGACATTTGGAGGACTGACTAGTTCACACACATGCATCAGGTGAACTCCTGTAACAAATTTATAGCACCTAGTGGTGCTGCTTCACTGCGGGAGCCCATATTGATACAGTAAAATGGAATGGACACAATGGTTTGTACTCCTTAAGCTATTTAATTATATACGATCCTATCAGAGAGAAATAACATAAGCCTTCGTTCAGGTATGTTCATTTTCTCATGTGCTAATAAGTGTCATCAAATATTTTATTATACTCTCTATACAAAATTTAAACTAATTTTTCCTAAACAAGAAAAATTTACTAACTTATTAACTTAAGCTTTAAATTAATAAATTATTATCTATAAATATATAAACATCTGAAGTGTTTTACATTATTAAAACATACTCTGCTTCAAATATTAGTACAATTACTGACACTGTGGGAACAAATCTACCAACTGAGGAAAGGCGCTTGCCTGCTAGGATAGCCAGACTGCCTGCCATTTGCTACATTACGGTCACATTACGTGCCAACAGGAATGATCTTTGCTTTTTAGCACTTCAGAAGTTATTTTGAATGAAATTATTTTAACATTCTTAGTTTTTCCTTTAAGCATAATCAGAAGACAGAAAGATTCAAGAAACAATAAAATGTGAAAGAGGGGGAAAATACACAGATTTTGAATATATTTTTTAGTGTACATTTACCAAAAAATAGGATTCTGAATATTATTCAACACATTTCTTAATCTGAACTCCCACTGATTTTTCTCAAAATAAAATGCCCATAGTCAGGAAGAGGGGCCCAGTGGAGAAAGAGTCTACCTTCTATTATAGTAACAAGGCCAGGCCAAGTCCATAGTTACTCCCTCATCTAGACACCATAAAATCCCTGTAATAATACATGACACCTATTTTCAAAGGTCCTTATTTCTAAAACTGAGCTGCTTTGTGCAAAATTAATTCAGAGGGCATAGAAGAACATAGGATGCATTAAGGAACTAACATTGCTATAGCAACTGAAAGGAGAATTATAATTAATTATTCTTAACCCATATGTATATTTTATAGGACATTTTGATAGGAAGAAAGTAGAACTCAGAAGCTAAGCGACAGACTGGAAAGTACATGATTTGGAAGCTTTCTTCCTAACTGTGTTGCTAATCGGATAAAAACTCCACTCATCTCTATGTCAGTTTCTCCTTCTGCCGAATGGAAAAAAGTCCAGACTTAATGCACAGAATTTCTATGGGGAATTACTAATGGACTCCAACAGAAAGAGCTCTGTAAACTGAGATCTCTCACAAAATGCTTCATGGTAAAAATGTGTTTCATTCTCAGACACTCCAAACTCATCAAGTTCTTGAACTTGATGGTCAAATCATCCTCTAAGATATTTTAAAACATTTTCTTAGAAAAAAAATTGTTACAGACACCGAATTCTAAGTAAACCGAGGACACACAGCTTGAAACTCTAATTGCTTTTCCTCTCCTCCTAATAGATACTATCACCCTTGCCAAGCACTGAATCCAATCAAAATTTAATAAAACATTTTATTTCATCTGCTAATGAGGAAAGAGAGAAAAGACCTTATAAGTATACATCAAATATAGTAGAAAATAAGTCTTGGTTAACCCATTATGACTCTCTGTGAACTCTCTAAACAAAATAGTGTTGTCCTTTCCAGCCTCATCCTGCATATATTAGCCTATCCATAAAAGGTATTTATCATGAGCCATGTGAATTTCAATCATTTGTTCACATCCTCAGGTCAGGCTATCATTAAAAATTAATTCACAAAGTTCCAGCCAAGATGGAGGTATAGGTAGAAATCTTTGGCTTCCTTGCACAACCAGAAAGAGGATAACCAATCTCAAATCAATAAACAACCAGAAGTGCCAGAAAATCAAACTGCATGGAACTCCTACAACCAAGGAATTAAAGAAACAGTCAACCAGACCAACCAGACTAGTAAGATGGGCAGACGGAGAGAACCCAAGGCAAGGCAGTGGACAGCATGGGTGAGGCTGTCTGAATGGGAAACTGAGACTCAGAGTTGATTGCAGAAAACGATGGGGGTTGTCACAGTGGGAGAACCTCCCAGTCTCACACAAGAGTCCATTGGAAAGTGGGGCTAGAACGAAGTAGGCGAGCTGCATTGTTCCCTCTCTGGCCCCTCCCCCAAGACAGCATCGCAGTGCAGCAAAGAGGGTTGCCCTGCCCAGTGAATACCTAAGGCTCTGTCCCCTTTACAGCTTAACAGGGGCCCAGAGACAAAGAAATACTGCCCAAATGAAAGAACAGAGCAAAACTCCAGAAAGAGAGCTAAGCAATGAGGAGATAGCCAACCTATCTGATGGAGAGTTCAAAGCCCTGGTATTCAGATGCTCACAGAACTGATTGAGCTTGGTTGCAAAATGGAAGAACCAATGAAGGACACCCAAAGTGAAATAAAGCAAAATATTCAGGGAACCAACAGTGACAGGAAGGAAACCAGGACTCAAAGCAACAATTTGGAAAAAAAGGAAGAAAGAAGCATCCAACCAGAACAGAATGAAGAAACAAGAATTCAAAAAAATGAAGAGAGGCTTAGGAACCTCTGGGACAACTTTAAACGTTCCAATGTCTGAATTATAGGGGTACCAGAAGGAGAAGAGGAAGAGCGAGAAATTGAAAACTTCCCCAATCTGGCAAAGGAAATAGACTTCCAGGAAGTCCAAGAAGCCTAAAGAGTCAAAAGAAGGTGAACTCAAAGAGGAACACACCAAGGTACATCGTCATTAAGTTACCTAAGATTAAAGACAAAGAGAGAATCTTGAAAGCAGCAAGAAAAAAGGAGAGAGTTAACTACAGAGGGGTACCCATTAGGGTATCAGCTGATTTCTCAAAAGAAACCTTGCAGGCAAGAAGGGGCTGGAAAGAAGTATTCCAAGTCATGAAAGGCAAGAACCTACATTCAAGAATATTCTATCCAGCAAAGCTTTCATTTAGAATGGAAGGGCAAATAAAGTGCTTCCTAGATAAGGTCAAATTAAAGGAGTTCATCATCACCAAGCCCTTATTATATGAAGTGTTAAAGGGACTTATCTAAAAAATTTAAGAAAATCAAATACTATGAACAGTACAATGACAACAAACTCACAACTATTAACAACTGAACCTAAAAAAAAGAAAAACAATAAAAACAAAAACTAAGCAAACAACTAGAACAGGAATAGAATCAGAGAAATGGAGATCACATGGAGGGTGTTCAGTGGGGAGGGGGAGAGGAGGAATGGTGAGAAAGGTTCAGGGAGTAAGAAGCATGATTGGTAGGCATAAAATAGACAGGGAGAGGTCAAGAATGGTATAGGAAACAGAGAATTCAAAGAACTTATACGTACAACCCATGGACACGAACTCAGGGGTAGGGGAATGCTGGAGGGCTGGGGGGTGCGGGGCACAGGTGGGATAAAAGGGGGAAAATTGGGATAGCTGTAATAGCATAATCAATAAAATATACTTAAAAAAAATTCATTCACAGCAACAGGTAATACTGGCAACCCCGATGTTTATCTCCAACTTTTAACCAGATACTGAAAACCAAAATGATTAACTCCTACAGAGTACCCTTAAGGGCTGCAGGTGCCAACGTGTGCATTACACACATCTAGGACAGAGTTACTACAGTTCTAAGAACTCTGCGCTTTTATAGCATGATGCAACTTGCTCCCACTGTGGACATTTAGGCTGTTACCAGGGATGGAGTCCAGGAGGTAGACCCTCATCAGAGCAAGGTTCAGAGCAGAAATTCAACCTGTTAGTGTTGGGAGAGCAGAGGACTGCTGAAAATTAGCGGCTCAGCAGGGTTTTTTTGTTTGTTTTTGCCCTTGTTCCATTGACTGACGTCTGTTTTGCTCTCATAATTTTGTATGTATTAATTGGAAAGAAAAACGTTCTTGTTAAGCAAAAAACTCATTAGTACTAAGCAAGAACTTGAGATCTAAACGAAGATATGGCTAATTCTCCTTACTGTTAAACGAATCATCAGATTCTTTATTCTACCACACATCATTCAATTAGAAAGATGCAATTAACACAGAGGTTAACACAGTCAGTTCTAAGAAGCAGGAAGAATTAATTTGCTTTTCATAAATTAGCAAATTTATTTTCAAGTTGACACTTCACAACATAGCTGTTTATTGAGGTGGAAAAGTTTTCTTTTCCTTTGATTTGATTTGGTAACAATTTGAAAGGCCTGACTACATTTTCCTGCTTGTATTTGCATTTCTAAAAAGCCTGAATTTTACAGCAGGCAGTGCATTTGGTTACATCTCCGCTGATCCACCTTTCTACAGTAGTCAAATAGACCAGACCTCATCTAGAAATGAAGCATTCAAACCAGCAAAACTCTTGAAAGTTTTAGCTTTCTTAAGGCTTGGTTCATGAAGCAGCAAAACCGTGAAGATGGGCTTCATGGAGGAGCGGAAAGGGCAGTGCTCTGTGCTGAAGAGCTGTGCTGGCTCCAGGTCTGCACCCACAGACCGGCTGTGTGACGTTAAGAAAGCCAGCCAGTCTCTCCGCAGCTCCGTGTTCTCATTCAGCTAACAAAGGGGCTGCACGCGACTCTCACCAAATTCCCTTCTCCTCTCTGATAGGCTACACTGATCCTCATACCAATTGTGTGTAGACCTTGGAAACACAATGCCTTTTAATTCCAAGTTCAAAAGCTAAATAAATGCCTTTCATTATTTCAGCATGATAAGCTGGGTGGAGAGGGGCCGGGAGGGTGGGTAAGTTTGGAGGGGGTGTGTATATATGAATATACCATGAAGTTTCCTTTGCAACTCAAGGACTTCTAAGGAGACACATTCCTCATGACTCAAGATGTGATATTTGTCTAATTTTTTTTTCTTAGTAACAAGTGTAGGAGGGAGCTATAAACAGCCGAGTGGGAGAAACATTCTTAAATTAGCTGCAATAGTGGTATTGGTTAGTCACAGGAACCCTAAATTATATAGAAGCTTGAAGCAACAGTCCACAGATACGCGAGGCTGATAGTTTCCTACCATATAATGTAAAGTGTAGCTTCCAAGTTAAAAGTTCAGGAGTCAGGCTCTAACAGAGGACCAACATTTGGGTAGAGGACAGAAAATTAGTCGGTAACTTCCTCTGAGCCAGAAAAACGTCCATGAGAAAAAAAAGTCACAAGCAAGTAAAAAACCAAGACTTTTAGAATAAATTATAACATAATCAAAGGACTCAACTCCTCCCAATATCAGCATTCTGTTGTTACATATATCCCAGGCCTGCTATTATGAAATCAATGGATCAAAGGTAGAAGAAATTGGAATTAAAGAGAATCGACTTCTCACAGCCTGTGCTCAGCCTCGGCTGACGTAAGTAACAGTTCAGCCAGCTTAAATTGTAGGGGGGCCCCCTACAAACAGAAATAGGATTAACAAACTGCTCTGCTGTCAAGTTTTAAGACAAAGATAGAAAAATACCACGGCTGCTACCTCACATTCAATGGCATCTCAGAGCTGTCCAGAGGATTTTTTATCTATTCTGGACTCAGGAAGTCTGTGACAGGCAGGCCTGGTGCCATGGCTCCTCTCCGCATATGGGAAATCTCAAGTTCACAAGGGGTAAGCAACTTAGTCAAGTCCCTACAGCCAGTGAGAGGGAGATGTGGGCTCCAACCCATGCCCTGAGTAAATTCCCAAAAAAAGATTTGGTGAGAATATGTCACTGAAGACCCATCTGTATGGGTGTCTGGCTTTATTTTTTTGTATAGACTGAATAATTAGCTATACAGTTCTTCAGGGTTCCATCCTGTTGATCAAATAGTGACCAAAGGCACAAAGTTTCTCTGGTCAGCTCCTCTCCCCTCTGGCTGGCATCACTTCTTTCCTTCCATTTACAAAAGACTCTATTATTTATACTGGGTGACGTGGCAGTGTTAAACCCAGGGATAATTTTGGTTCAGAGAAAGAATAATAAAAACATCTGCCAATAGCTGAGCAAGGAGACACCATAAAAATCCACTCCCTGGTAATTAGCCTCTAAAAGCTGAACCAGGAGCTACTTACTCTCCCTGCTTTACCCCCTGAATTTTTCATAAGCCTGACTGATCTTCCCCTAATGACCCCCTTGGTTATCCCTGCATGGATGGCATGATCATTTTAAGTTTAGTTGCACCAGGGTGAACTCCCCAGTCTAGATAGCAAAATGAAATCATTGACAAGTATCCCAGGTTTGTGCATGTGTATCCACTGAAGCAGGAGGCAAAATATAAAGCCCCTGACATTTTCCAGCTGCATCACTGGAAGCTTATTTTCCAGCTAGGAAATGCCTAGGCAAGAAAGGAAGCAGCTTGTTAGGGATGAGCAGAGGTTTGTTGTTTAAATGAGAGTTTTCTAATTCTTTTCTGTGACCATTCATTGAGCACCAACTGCATACCAGAAGCTGTAATAAACTCTGGGGACACACATAAACATAGGACAAAGATATGAACTATTAAGGTACAGTGTTCAGATCTGTTCTTCATGATCTCAGATTTCCAAAGGTGAAAATTAAAGGGGACAAATAACTAGAGCTGCTCTGAGTACATTCTGTCATCTTCCTCCACATTAGTCTTGGATTGTGCTTCTGTGCTCCCCTCTTAATCTCTGTTATTTGTTTATTGAGTTTGAAGATTAGGTACTCAACACTTTTGAATCAGTATGCAGGCATAATTTAATTTTAAAAGATTAGTCCTGCACTCTACTTTCCTCAGATCTCAGGCGTTCAAGGAGGGTAAGCTTAGGGAAAAAACAATACTGCTGGGAGGCATTGCAGACTGCGCAATGCCAGGAAGAACAGTTAAAGAAAAAGGTTATCTGAAAAAAATAAGGAGCTTTCTATAAGTCACTGGGTTTTAGGGACATACCAAGACAAAATAGTCTGCAGGCATCGGCTAAGGGGAAAATGATTATTTAAGAAAGAGACATGAGTCCCACACCTAGCATGTTTCTATTATTCTGTAATTTGACAACCTTCTCTGAAAGAGAGATAGGAGAGCTCTGGTTCAAGATGCCAGACTTCCTGCAAACTCTATTTCCTCCCTAAAGTCTCTTAACATCAATGAAAAGATACTTTTTATCAATTCAATGTACCAATTGAAAAATTAGAGGTACTCTTGGTGAACATTAACCAAAGGGAAGTCCTGGGAAGAGAAAGCAGAGAGATTTGACTAGACAAGAAAATACACAAAAGTCTCTTGCAAAAAGTGGAAGTGGCTATGAGCATGCCCTGAGCAGAGATGGGTCAGGTACTGGGCGCTGGGGCCAACAGCAAATGGGCTGGGTGGACTGTTTTTCTACATCTCTGCCCCATGTCAACAAAAACACCACATGTGAGCAACAGAGCCATCTGTTCCCAGGTGAGACATAAGTAGTAAGGTTCCAGGAGACTAGTGACATTCAGAGGAATCAGGAACTCATATGGCCAGAGTAATAATAAAAATAGCGATCACAGTATCCCATTCAGGAACACAGGATTCCCCACGCACCCCACCCTCCCCTTCCTGGCGGGAATGTTTACTCTGCAGGTAGCCACTCCCCCCACCAGCCACTCTACTTGTTTATTCTAGCCTTTGAGCTGTGATCCCTGCACTGAAAGCCCCTTGGACATCCTCTCTGTGTGGTCTTGAAGGGTGCCATGGATTAAAATGGGCTCTAACACAAACATCCCAGGTTCTTCTGTTGATCGAGTGACAGGCTGAACTGCAGTGTCCCAGGGATGGAGGAACTGGCCTTAACCTTAGGCTTTTCTAAACCAATAATTTGATTTTCTGGGTCCAGAAATAGCTGTGGGAACCATCGAGCAATAAACAGAAAGATTTATACAGGAGGGCTCTCAGAGCTTCCACAAAGATCGGTGGATCCAACTCCTGAAGGAGTGTGTGTGTGTGTGGGGGGGGGTGGCGGGGGAGGCAGCAGAGGCCGTTACACTGAAATTCCAGTCGTACAAAACAGTACCTGGGTTATTTTTAAACCCTTTTACTTAAGTCCCCTGTGTTTCTGTGCTTGTGTGGTTTCTGAACAAATGACTTAACTGAGGTGCACCCTTTCAACAAATCATAAATGGTGGCCTGTGTAAGAGACAAGACCTTATTTCAAATTCAAATAGCAACAAAAGTTCAGGAAGCCCCTGCCAGCTGACTTGTATACAAGATAGTTGGTGAGAGATCAGATTTCAGCAGCCAAATATCCTATGATATAGAGATTGATAACTTGACAAACTTAAAGTAAATAAAAATAAATTCAGCAATATTCTGAAACCATGCCTAAATTAGAACACTATAAAGGTAATTCACTCGATATCTGATTTTTAAGATACTATGTACACTTAAAGATGTAAACCTAACCTAAAGATCTTGAAAATTAGAGAGAATCCTTTCACTCAAATTGTTTAATGGCTTGCTCCAAGAACATGAAGATGGAGAGAATACTAATCTAATTTGTGCATAACTATGCAAATTCTCAAATGAAGGTGAGAACTAAGTCATTGTCAATGTCGCGCAAAATAGAAATGTCATTATCTTTGTGGTCAGTGTGGCTTCAGGGGAAACAATAACCTTTTCCAAGTTAAAGTAGACTTTTAAAAGCACCTAAATTGTATCAACATTCCAGTCACCTGAACATTTTACACACACACACACACACACACACACACTACATACTCCCAAGAGCTTCGCTTACAAAAACTTCATGTGATAAAAATGCTCCTCATTTCTTTAAAATTTAAAGATATGGCTTTAAAGAACTAACACAAAATCTTTACAAACTTATATCTGTATAAGTCGTGTAGAAGATTCCTTTGGAAAGAATCTATAACAGTGAAGTTAAATGAATGTACTGGAAAATCCAGGAAATACTTATAGTCATTTCCCAACACCATCTCATATGCAGAAAGTATGATACCATGATAAAAATAACTAAAATTAGAAGATAAAAATAACCAAATTTGGAAGCCATGATTATGTGGCTCTCCTCTGTTACATGTTCCTAGGCAACTCATTCAACTTCTTTAAGCTCAGTGTCCTCAATTTTGAAATGGAGATAGTAATGCTTGTCCTGAAATTCTTTCCATTTTTTGTGTGAAACAACTTGTACAATAATGTTAAACTATCTGGAAAACGCAAGGTGGATTATTTCCATAATTTTGATAACAAATACTCATCATTCCAATCTGTGTATTTTTGGCCAATTGTAACCAAATACATTTGGTGTTTTAGAGAAACTCAAAAGTGTTTCTTCCTTCCCCTCAAACTGTCATTTAAAAGGTGTCTCTGTCCATGACCCAATTACATAACAATACATTACTGGGCACCTAGAATGTGCCAGGATGAATATATGCTTCATAGCTTTTTTGTATGTCAGGAACTTTATTCAAGGGTATAACTCTTTTAAGAATTAACAACAATCATTTCAGGTAGGTACTACAAATAATCCATTTTTCAGGTGAGAAAACTGGGGCCAAGAGATTAAAATACTTGCCCCAAATTTTAAAACAGTAAGGGACAGAAACAGGGTTTAAACTTAGGGAGTTAGCCTCAGGGTCAGTGTCCCGCATTCAACTCCCTTTCTCTTTTACAGTACAGCGTTGTTCAGGCAAAGAAAGAGAAGGAGAAGGAGAAAGAAGAAGAAGAGGAAGAAGATGGAGAAGAAGAAGAAGAAAGAAGAAGAAGAGGAAGAAGAAGAAGAGGAAGAAGAAGAAGAGGAGGAGAAATACAAACACAGTATCTTCTACATTCCTGAGAAACTCTGACTACCTCATAATCAGAATGACAGTCACCACTCATTGGTCTACTACATACCTCACATATTGAGTTGGCCAAAAAGTCCGTTTGTTTTTTTTTCATAAGATGGCTCTAGTAGTGCTTCGTTGGCTTGAACTTCATTCAAAACAATTTTGTAAGATTGTATTGTGACAGCTGTCATATTACATTTAAAGCAAACATATCAAAATTGGTGAATTTTTGTGTAGCCATTTTAATATTGAAGATGGGAGAAAATATGCAACATTTTGGCATGCTTTATTATTTCAAGAAAGGTAAAAATGCAACTGAAATGGAAAAGAAGATTTGTGCAGTGCATAGAGAAGATGCTGGGACTGATCAATTGTGTCAAAAGTGGTTTGCAAAGTTTCATGCTGGAGATTTCTCCCTGGAGGATGCTCCATGGTTGGGTAGAGCAGTTGAAGGTTATAGCAGTCAAATCAAGACATTAATTGAGAACAGTCAATGTTATACCATGCAGGAGAGAGCCGACATACTCAAAATATCCAAACCAATAAAGTTACTGGTGAAAATGAAAAATGTGTCTCTCATTTTACGGGAAACACCCTACGGACTTTTTGGCCCCCCCAATATAACCTTACCTTGACACAGAGACACCTTTAATCTTGAGAAGGTCACAACCTGAATTTTAAAGCTAAGATAGTTAAAGCTCAGATAAGTACATCAATTGATAAAATCCATGTGAGTCATAGAGGGAAAAACAAAGATTCAACAGTTCAGGTTTGTCTATACCTACCTAGCATTGAACGGCCTAGGATTTGCCTTCCAGAAAATTCCAAACACTCACTGCCAGCTCACGCAGAACTAAGGCATATGGAATAGTCACATTTTCTTGAGCTACATACATATATACGAAAATGTGAAGAGAATGAATAAATATGGAGGACTAGGGTAGAAGCTCTAAATATGTCAAAAAATCTAATAGGTGTATATCAAGAGCTTAATACTTTCCATATAGCATCACAGCCCATTTAAAGAGAGGTTCAAAAGGGATTTTTGGAGTATAATCTTATTAAAACTCTAAGACTTCTAATATCTAAGCTTTCCAAGATCATATCTGAAATGAGAAAAGGATCCCCAATCAAAAACACTCAGAGGACCAAGGCGCCAAACTGATTTACTTTTGGCTTTCTAAAGTCTGCATAATGTCCTCAACAATAATTTTCTTGGTGACTATTAAGCAAAGTGGATTGCTTCAAACAATCCCTTTAAGAATTTTTCCTCTGTGTCACAAAATTCAGCAATTTTGTAGCCCTTCAATTATGCACATAAATGTGAACGCTAGCTTCCATTTTATCATGCTAGGTAATTTTTAGAACTACAAAATTGGGACTATAGATAATAGTATATATCCTCCCCCTAAACTATCTGCTTTGTGCCTTTTCTCATTTTCTAGTTCAAGAGACAATGAAGGAAGAGGAAAGCACAGCACGAAAGGAATATACAGGGCAGAGAACTTACGCCCTCCTCATACATATCTTCTCAGAACAAAGCAGAAGGGAACAGGTAAGCAAAGACTCAAAGCAAGATGAAAATCATTAAAATTTCACATTTTACAAAGAAGTGCACCAATTGTCTAACAAAAGGGGAATTTCTTTCACAGATTTCCTTTCCAGGTAAATTTTAGATAAATTCTCTACACCCGTAAGCTTGTTCTTAAGAAATTTTGCTTTCTGGATTTCTCACTGCTAGAAAATAAGACTGACTACTAAGAAAAATGATGAATTTAAAGTTTCTAGCACATTGGCTCAATATTAACTATTATTATGGCTCTCAAATTCTCCCTTGATATACAAATTTTATGGAAAAAAAGGCCAATTTGATGCCCTGGAATTCAATCACATGATTTTCCTTCCCCTTTGGAGAAGTCAGTGAATTCTCTCCACGCTCATCACACTTTCCACAGAGCGAAGCTCTCTGATTTCATAGAGAGCTTTAGCCATAGAGGAGGACTCTTTGAGAACATTCCTCTTTGCAAGTTTTAAGCTTATTTTTAAAAACAAAGAGAAATTTTGATGAATCTACTTTGCCATTACAACAGGGAAATGCAGAGTTTACAGGTAAGATTAGGTTGACAATTATATTTCCAAAGTGGCTGACTGAATCTTATGGGGAAAAAGATTTCTTGTGATCATGAGAAATACAAGTTGCCCCAAACATGAAATGGAACTTACCCCCCACCCCCCACCCAGTCAGTGTCCTGGATCTTCTTAGTGTGGGAATGAACCAGCAGAGTCAGAGAGCCTGCCAAGCTGATGACACACAGCATTGTCCCACAGCAACATAACACAAGCCATAATACAAGCTGCACTGGTAACTTCAAACTTTCTAGTATCACACTTCAAAAGGTAAAAAGAAACAGGTAAAATTTAATTTTAGCAATATATTTTATCCTAAATATTATTTCAACATGTAATCCATATAAAATAGTATTTTATGTGATTAATATTGTTATTATACTAATAATAGTTATTAATATAATAGTAAATTAATGTATAATATGTACCATTGATGTTAAAATGTGATATCAATGATATTTCAATTAGTAATATTATTTTTTCCATACTAAGTTTTTGAGCTAGTGTCAAATTGCCCTGGACACATTTCACGCGTTCTGTGCCACCTGGGGCTAGTGGCTGTCATAGACCAGGACACTGGCTCTTTGGGCTGAACATTAGAATTTCCTGGGGAGATTTTTTAAACCTTAATATCAGGCCAGTCCCCAGGTCAATTGTCAGAGTCTCTGGGAGTCCATCCCCACAGCCCCCACCCCCACCTTATGTCAATGCCTCATGTCAATGTTTTTCAGCACCAGTGGGTTCTAACGGACAGCAACGCTGAAGAACCACTGGCCCAGGAAATATCTACCATCACTGGCATCACTCAGCAATCTTCCTTTCAGCTGCATTTCAGAATTCGAGCTTGAATATCCTTCCACTTTTTCCCCTTTGAAATGTGGACGTGAGAGGGAGAAAGAAAATAGGTTCAGCTGACCTTCTCTTCCTTCTCTCACTTTTCCAGCAAAGCCTGGAATCACACCCACCTAAGGAGCTGATTTTATCTCTACCACCAGGCAGTACTGCTGTATTTAAACCAAATAAATATTTACAGTCATATTAGCAATACTGGTAAAAGATAGTGTTTACTTGAGACTGGCTGAATCCTGTTCTGGCACATGGGAAACAAAACCCTTGCATTACGAAAAATTTTATTATGGAAAATCTCCACCTGTGAATACTGAGAAACAGGTTAGTCTGGCAACACAGCATTTTCTCTCAGAGTGCTTGTCAAGTGGACGCGCGTCACATCTCGGCGCTGATCCTCTCTAACTGATTGTCTGCGGCTTGCCTGGGCTCACTCCCAGCTTTAGTCACAGCCAGGAGCAGGGCTCTGAGCCAAAGCAGTGCCAGGGTAGCAAAGCACCGAATGCAGAGCTGGCTACTGAGGGTCTGAGTGGGTCTTGGAGGTCTTAGCTTCTCTCTGCGCTTGGCTCCATTCCAAAGGAATTTAGGCAAGCAGAAGATTTATCAGATTGATTTAGAAACCCAGTTTTAATAAAGTGTGTATTAAGTCTGTCGAATTCTGCAGCATGCTTGAAAGCCAAGGTTAGAAGCTGTATCTACTAGCATTTTTGAGAGTTTAAAGGACCCAGTGAGACAAGAAGGTTAAGTGATTCATGCCACATTACAGAGCTAATTAGAGCATCTGAAAGGGGGATCAGAACCAGTTCTCCTGCCACCAACAAATTGCAGTGTCTCAAAGTCCAGTTCCTATCCTTTGTATTCTAGATACAAATGGAAATTGGTAGTCTTTTTTGGAGGGATATTAGTAATATATCATCATTTTAAATACATACATTCTTTCACACATTCATTTCAGCTATAGGAATATATTCTACAGAAGCATACATGTGCCCAAAGACATTTGATCCTGGTGTTTGTTGCTCCACTCTCTGTGATTGGTAAACATTAAAATGTCAGTCAATACAGCTTTTAAAAAGAAGACAGATATAACAGCAAAGATGATCCACGAAGGAAATGATTGATAAGCTGGATTTTATTAACATTAAAAACTTATATTTGTGCACCAGAACTCAGAAGCCGCCATCAACCGCCAGATCAACCTGGAGCTCTACGCTTCCTACATCTACCTGTCCATGTCTCACTACTTTGACTGCGATGACGTGGCTTTGAAAAACTTTCCCAAGCATTTTCTTCACCAGTCTCATGAGGAGAGGGAACATGCTGAGAAACTGATGAAGGTGCAGAACAAATGAGGTGGCTGAATCTTCCTTCAGGACATCAAGAAACCAGACTGTGATGACTTGGAGAATGGGCTGAATGCAATGGAGTATGCAATACACTTGGAAAAAAGTGTGAATCAGTCACTACTAACTTGCACACACTGGCCACTGAAAAAACTGACCTTCATTAGTGTGACTTCATGGAGACTCACTACCTGGATGAGCAGGTGAAATCCATCAAAGAACTGGGTGACCATGTAACCAAGTTGCACAGATCGGTGGCCCCTGGACCTAGCATGGCAGAGCATCTCTCTGACAAACACTCTGGGAGACAGTAAAGAGAGCCGAGCCTCAGGCTGCCTTCCCACAGCCACGGGAGTCACTTCCTTGGTCACCAAAGCAGTATGTACATGTTGGAGTTCTACCATTACCTTTTCTGTAACTTGTCCCAAATCATCCACTATGTCCTTCATTTGTACCATTCCTTCAAATAAAGTAATTTGGAACAAAAAAAAAGAGTATGCTTTGCAAAGACAATGCCAAGAGAAGTAGAAGACAAGTCATAGACTGGGAGAAAATATTTGCAAAACACATCTGATAAAGGCTAATTACCCCAAATATCTAAAGAACTCTTAAAACTCAACAGTAAGAAAATAAGCAACATTATGCTAAGTGAAATAAGCCAGGTGGTGAGAGACAAATACCATATGATCTCACCTATAAGTGGAACCTAATCAACAAAACAAATAAGCAAACAAAACATAACCAAAGACACTGAAATTAAGAACAAACTGACAGTAACCAGAGGGGAAGTGGGAGGAGATAATGGGGGGAAAAGAGGGAAGCATTGTCAGGAACATCTACAAAGGACACATGGACAAAGCCAAAGGTCAGTAGTATCAATGGTGTAAGGTGGGGATGGCTTGGGTGAGGGGGAGTGGTTGAGGGAAAATGGAGACAACTGTACTTGAACAACAATAAAAAATGTGAAAGAAAATATCAGAATCACAGCAATGGAGATCACACGGAGGGTTATCATCAGGGGAGTGGGTGGGGAGAGAGGGGGAAAAGGGACAGGGAATAAGAAGCACAAATGGTAGGTAGAAGATAGACAGGGGGAGGTTAAGAATAGTATAGGAAATGTAGAAGCCAAAGAACTTGTATATATGACCCATGGACATGAACTAAGGGGGGG
>VMDR010014367.1:0-23639 GCA_007922815.1 Macrotus californicus | reverse complement strand
AAGATAGAAGTGCCCAACTCTATCTTAGGATTTTTCTACTGCTTATGGAAGAGGATTTTTTAATACAAGATTTTTAGAGCCTTGAGAGATAAGATCAAAGGTAAGGCTCCCGAGGCCAGACATTTAGAACCAGATTGTAGGGGACCCTGACTGCCAGAGTCTTTATTTTATATTCCTTAACAAATTGTTTTATGTGTACAAGCTCATTTCTGCCAATGAAAAATAGTTTACCTTCTATCATTGGGTTGTTGTTGATTAAATAAAGTAGCAACTGTTTCTGGTTTTCAGTGAATAATGCACAAAATTAACTTTCAAACCTTCCTTCAAAATTTTCAAACTATGTGGTTAAAATCTAAACTGCTTCTTAGCATTGGAATATAAACAAGATATCAGTGGGACTATAAAAGTTGTAATACTGAACAAGGCCCACAAAACTTCCATCACTTTCCTTATTCCCCAGATAAAAGTAGTTGGCAGTGACAGTTAATTTTTTAAAAAATCGAGAAACTGAAGTCATTATCCAGATCCCCCTTCTTTTTTTTTTTTTTTAAAGATTTTATTTATTTATTCTTAGAGAGGAAAGGAGGGAGGAAGAGAGGGAGAGAAACATCAATGTGTGGTTGCCTCTCACTTGGCCCCCACCGGGGACCTGGCCCGCAACCCAGGCATGTGCCCTGACTGGGAATCGAACTGGCGACCCTCTGGTTCGCAGCCCGCGCTCAATCCACTGAGCTACACCAGCCAGGCCCCCCTTCTTATTCCCATCCTTAATCAAATCCAGAAAGAAAAAAGTACCTATTCTGAATGTTACTTTCTTCCAGGTTTTTTCTAAGGGCCGTCGAAAGTTGCATCCTATGAGAGGAAAAAAGCTGGTGTTATAAAACATGGACAACATTTATGGTACGCTGAAAAGAAAATTTAAAACTATGAGAAGTTAAAGACTGATTTCTGTTTAAATATAACATAAAACATAAGGAGGTTTTAAAACAGTATTGTATGAAAAATATTTGATAAGTCACAGAAATATAAACTACCACTACCACGGATGGGGCTGTTGCTCCTGGTTGTGCACTGCCAGGCTGAAATCCAGCCTGAGCTTTGCTTTCCAAGCCATCCACCTTGGTGCCTGGGGAAGCAACAAGCATGCAGGGACTACAGAGATCAAGAGGGCCTGAAATGGGAAGAGTTAGGGAATACAATCCCACACTTCACTGTAAACTTTGAAATATGCCTACATACAAACAAGCTCCATAAATCACTGTTAAATTCAAATAGCTAATAAATAATAATAAAATGTCAATCAACTCAGCAATATTAGAGCCCTTCCTTTTTGTCACACACAAGAATATTTATTAAAAGGAGATATCTTAATACCTCTGAAGTCACTTTAGTTAAAAAAAATATGATCTATATAATGAGCCAGCAAATGAGACGAGGGGGAAAGCTGTCAGAAGCAATTAAAAGCACTTTAGCTCTGACTAATGTGGCTCAGTTGGTTGGGTGGATGTCGTTCTGCAAAGCAAAAGGGGCCCAGTTCAGTTCCCAGTCAGGGCCCAAGCCTGGGTTACCAGTTCAGTGGCCCAGTTGGGGTGAGTACAAGAGGCAATCGATCGATGGTTGTCTCTCACAGTGATGTTTCTCTCCCTCTCCTTTTCCTCCCTTCCTTCTTTAAAAATAAACAAATAAAATCTTTAAAAAAAAAAGACAGTGAAAAGCACTTTAACTACTTTTCATTCAAACATATGAAGAAATTCATCTAGGAAGGCCAGGAATACAAGGAAGTAATTTTTAAAACTCATTAACTTGAGATAATTAATTCAGGTCACAAAGTCAGTAAGAGACCACGTTTATCTTATTAACAACTATATGCCAATACCCAGCCCAAAAGCTTAGGACATAGTAAGCGCTCAAATATTTGTTGAATAAATTTTAAGTTACAGATGCAAAACCTAATTTAAAATATATATTAAACTCGATGACAATGCTTTTGCTCAATTAACAGTTACTGGAATAAACAAATCCATATGATCTTTTCAAACGATGAATGGGATTTAACTTCACATTTCTAGTGTTTTGATGAACATTTTCTTATTAACCCTATATCATGTAACTTCTTTAAGTGAATGATGGTTCAAAATTTGTGTGACCATTTTGCTTAACTCATTTAGACTAAAATATTTTTTCCACCTCCAGCCACACCCATTTTGCATTCCATTCACAATGCTTATTCATGAAATGTAATAATTACCTGTCTAATGCAAGCTTTTTCATTTCAAATGCCATTTTCACCTCTTCAATTTCATTTTCCAGGTCTTCAATTTTACTATCAAAGAAGCATGAATAAAAGAATTTCAGCAATATCAGGAGAAGTCACTGTTGGAATAAATGTGTAAAGTAAACTTCTGAAAAAAGAAAAATGCCTCTACCTAAAGAAAAGTACTTTATAGGCTCACCACACCAATGCACTTACAGATTTGGCAAACTGATGCCTCCTGAGACATTCTGATAAACATCTTGTTAAGGGGCAATGCCAAAACTGCTCATAGGATCATTCATGCAAATGTAACTCTACATCCCATATCAACACGTTCTCAATACATGCATGACAAATTACTTGGGAAGTAAAGAGGAAAAAAAAGAAAGATAATGTTATAAGATGGATATTACTATTAAATTTTTAGTAAAAACTACAAATAAAATTTAAAGTATGAGACATACGTTTCAATTTGCTTTTCTGGAATGATTTCTTCTGGAGTTTCTTCTTCATCTACAAATAAATAAAATTTTTATTTAAATTTTTTTTTATTGATTAATTTTAGAGAAAAGGGGGAGAAAGAGAAAAACATTGATTTGTTGTTCCACTTACTTATGCATTTACTGGTTTATTCTTATATGTGCCCAGACCAGGGATTGAACCCACAATGTTGGCATATCAAGACGATGCTCCAACAAACTGAGCTATCTAGCCAGGGTAATTTTTTGAAGCTACAGCAACGTTTCAGAACAGTACTGTCCAGAAATAGAATGTAAGCCACAAACACAAACCAAATATGTAATTTTATTTTCTAGCTTCCACATCACTAAAGAAACAAGTCAAAATGATTTTAATATAGCTTATTTAACCCAATAGATCCAAAACAGTATCATTTCAACATGTAATCAATTTAAAGTCACCAAGGAAATATTTCACAATCTTTTCTTCTGTGTGCATTTTACACTTATAGCCCTTCTCAAAGAAGACTAATCACATTATGAGTGTTCAACAGTAACAGAGCTAGTGTCTACCATATCGGACAAAACAGTTTTAGAATTATAGAAAATAAAAGGGAGTAAAAACTGAACAAGATCAACATAAAAAATTGTATGTTTATACAAATTGGAAATTAAAATTTAATAATACCATGTACAATTGCATCAAAAACATGAAATACTTAAGGATCAATTTAACACAATATGTGTATGACCTCTATGTTGAACACTGCCAAGTATTTTAGTGGAAAGACATACCTTGTACATGTATTCGGAGAGCCAATATTGCTAAGGTAAAAATTTCCCCCATATTGATATCAAGATCATAATCAAATCCCATTCAGAATTCCATCAATTTACAGAAATTGTTTTACAGAAAAAAAAAAGCTGATTTTAAGATGCATAGAGAAATGCAAAGGACCTAGAATAGTCAAAACCATTTTGACAAAGAACAAAATCAGGGGACCTACGGTGCCTGATATCAAGATTTACCATATAGCTACAGTAGTCAAGGTGGTGTGGTACTATTGTAAGCACAGGCAAATGCCTCATGGGAACACAGGAAAGAGGCCAGATATAGACCCACGCATATACGATGGAGACAGAAAATCTTTTCAACAAACAGTGCTGGAAAAACTGGATTTCCATATGGAACAAAATGAACCTTGATCCCTTAGCTCATACCATACACAAAAAACTAACTAGAAAATCAGACCTGAATGTTAAACCTAAAACCATAAAACTTCTAGAATAAAACAGGAAAAAACTTTTCTGACCGTGAGGTAGTCACAGATTTCTTAGATAAAAACTCCAACTCAGAGAGTCCAACAATCCACTGAAAAAATGGGCAAAGATCTGAATAGACACTTCATAAAAGTAGATTCATATATAAATTGCCAATAAACACATGAAGATACTTCGCATGATTAGTTAGTAGGAAATATAAAGTAAAGCCACATGAGATACCACTACAAACTTATTAGAATGGGCAAAATTTAAAAAGATTGTCAGCACCAAGTTTTGAAGAGCACATCGAGTAACTGGAAATCTCATACACTGCTGAGGGGAATGTACCGTAACACGATAATCATCATAGCTGTTTGGTAGTTTCTTAAAAAGTTAAACACGTGTTTATCATGTGAACTGCAACTTCACTTTCAGGTATTTAACCAAGAGAAATGAAAACAAGTGTCCACAAAAAACAAGTACAAATGACAAATGTCCATAGCAGCTTTACTCAAAATGACCAGAAACTGCACACAATTCAACGTCCATCAGCAGGTGAATGGACAGACAAATAGTGATACAGTCATGATGGAACACACTCCGCAATAAAAAGAAATGAATTACTGAAACAGGCGACATGGATGAATCATAAAAATACCATGCTGTGTAAAAGTAGCGAGACACATTGGGAGTGACTACCAATAGGTACTAGGTTTCTTTTTAGGGTGGTGGAAATTAGTCATAATGGTTGCACAACATTGTGGGGGGAGGAGAAATGGGTATATTTATATTTATTTATTTTAAAGATTTTATTTATTTTTAGAGAGGGAAAGGAAGAAACATCAATATGTGGTTGCCTCTCATGCACCCTCTACTGGGCATCTGACCCACAACCTAGGCACGTGCCCTGACTGGGAATTGAACCGGTAACCCTTTGGTTTGCAGGCCAGCACTCAGTCCACTGAGCCACACCAGCCAGGGCAACATTGTGAATATATTAAGAACTACTGAAATATACATTTTAAAATGAATTTTATGTTATGTAAATTCTCAATGAAAAGATTTCTGACACAAAAAATACATATAATTCCATTTACATCAAATTCTAGAACACTGCTTTCAATACAACTTTCTGAGATGATGGAAATATTTAATAACTGTGCTGCTCTATATGGTAGCCACTAGACATGTTACTACAGCAACTAAAGAACTGAATTGTAAATTTTATTTAATTTTAATTAATTTAAGTTTAAAATGTCACATGTAACTAGTAGCTACTGAATTGGACTTGAACATGAATCTGCAGTAACAGAAGTCAAATTGGTAGTCGCTGGGGGAAAGGGTAGGAAGTGCTGTGAAGTGGCTCAAAGAGGGTATAACAAATATTCTATATTTTGATATATATTTGTCAAGATTCCTCAAATTGTACCCTTAAAATGGATGCACTTATAAAAAAAATCCTTCAAGCAATAAAGCCTCAGTAATATATTTTTTAATGGTAAAATAATCATTTTTAGATAAATATCTTCATTCAAAGACTATAAGCTAACTTCTCACGGCTTGCTTTAAATTTGTCTTCTCCTTTACTCAGACGTTCTATAGTATGGACTACTAAATCTACTCAAGTTTTCAGATGTCACAATCCCTTAAAAATGAATTTATCCATTGGAGGGAAAACCAGGCTGTTTGAGAAGAGAGACTCTTTCTTATCATTTGATTTCAGCTCTGATGTCACCTTCTCGGAGGAGCCATCTCGATCACCCTAACTGTCACTGCACCATTGTTTCCTTCATCACACTGACCACACTTCATAACTAGCTCATGTTTCTTCACTTACCTGGTTTTTCTGCTACAGAGAATTTAAGATTCGTGAGGGCAAAGTCTGTCTTGTTCAGCACTGTATCTCCATGCCTAGCATGGTGGCAGGGACACATCGGAGACTTAAAAGGAGCGAAAGGAATGTAGGAATACCTACAGAGATAAATATTCAATGGTCCAAATTTTGAATAGTTTTTCCCCTACACCCTGTCCTCTAAGATAGATTATCCTTTTTGGTTATGTGGGCTTTCATGCAAAAACATTAGCTCATTTCTAAGGTGAACATAGGTTTAATTAAAAAAGCACGAGGCCTGGAAATAAGGGGACCATTCGCTCTGTAGGGGGATGGACAGTGACCTACTGGCCATCTTTGAGGTAAGCATTACTGATATGGAAGAGTTATGGCTTTGGAAAAGAGAAGGCCTGGTTCATATACTAGCTCCTAATTTTTTAGTTGTAGTAAGCAGAAAAGAAGCTATGGGCCTCATTTTTATAGTTAATGTTTTGTTTTGTTTTTTTGCATAAAAAGACTTTAGAAACCCAAGAATATCCAATGGAAAACACAGAACTGCTGCTGATCTACGGCCTCAAAATAAAATTTGAGCAGAGTTGGAAAATTACCTAAGTTCAAACACAGATTCATGTGAAGTGACTCAGACATCTATGAGATCCCTTATTTCAATAGTTTTGAATAACAATTTTTGAGTCAACTTAATGTATTATTTGATTTTATTCTTTAAGCCTATTTCATAGAGAAAACAAGGTTCACCAAGCCTATCTTTGTGAGCCAAGGGCTCATGGGTCAGGTGGCAATAGGTGATTATTGCTTTTGGAGGGCGAAACCCATCATTTTACTACTCTCTTGGTCGAGACTTCTGAATAAATAACTTTAAAAGATAAATGAAAAGTTTTTGTGTTTAGAATCAAAAACTGTCATTCATGTCTTTAAGCTGATCCCCCTGTGCCTCTCATTCCTACTACCCAGCGCTTCTCAAAGTACAGGTCTCAGGTCACTTGCTTCATAGCTACGTGACCTGCTACCTCAATCTTCAAGTTGATGGTAGCAAGTTCTATGATTCCTTAAGACCACCAGGATCTCTCAGTCCTCTTCTGGTCAATAGAACTTAATTGCCTTGCATTGGTATTTAGATATAACAATATGTTTCCTGAATCCCTAACTAGTTCTGGAGGGACTGGGCAAGCTTGCTTTTTGCCTTCTTACGTGGTATAATACAGCATTATGCTGCCACCCCTATTCCCTAACTAAGTAACTTTTTGTAAAGTTGACTGTATTTTCCCTACAGTACTCATCAAACTCACAAAATCTTATTTGAAAATACAAATATGCCCTGACAGTGTGGCTCAGTTGGTTGGGTGTCACCCCACAAAGCAAAAGGTCCTCAGTTAGATTCTCAGTCAAGGCACACACCTGGTTTGCTGGTTCAGTCCTGGGTTGGAGTGTGTACAGAAGGCAACCGATGCTTCTCTCCCTTTTTCTCCCTACCTTTCCCTCTCTCTAAAAATAAATAAATTGGTTTTCAGAACTGGTTTCAAAGAGAGATGACAAGGGGGTTTGACCTGCCTTAGAGCTCAGGAGCTGAAACAGAATTTAGATTAGGTTATACCAATGTAAGAAATGTTCAAACCCATAGAGAATTTTTATGAGTTTATTTGTTGACAATTCCCAGGAAGCAAAACCTTAATGAGTTGAGAAAATGCTCCAGAGAATGGCAGTTACATACCTTATTTTATACATTACAATAAAAAGAGAAGAGGGTGGTGACTATTGTTTGAGGGGTCCAGAAAAAGAGAAATTATTTTTGCAAAGGCATGTTATCAGCTCTTGTTTCAGGAACTGGAGGTATGACCCCTCTTGACTCCAGGAGACCATAAGCAGTTCCACCTTAGTGCCTCAGGAAGACTGCAGGCAATCAAGATGGTACCTGAACTATTGTGCTCCAGGGACAGAGGCCCACTGCCCACCACGCAAGACACAGACCACTGCCCAGGGCATGGATTAAAGAATGCTGCAGCTCTTTTTATCTGATTAACTTTTTCCCTGAGTTCCAAAACCCTTACCTACACTTTTCTTCTCCTTATAAAAAAGGTAGGTTGAAAATGGGATTTAAGACGGTCTGGTAGTATACAAACCCACCATCTTTTCAGATCACTGGCCATCTGAATAAAGCGCCCATAAAGATTCAAAATTGATAAATAAATAAATACATAAATGCATAAATAAAATCTTAAAAAACAAGGAAATGCAAACAAATACTTACTTGCATCAACCATTGATTTATATTCTAAGAGTTGTTGTTTAGTCTGTGCTCTCAGTCTGAAAACAGATAAAAAGAGACAGTCACATATTTATTGAGGTTTTACTCCTTACTGTATGATAAAGTAACTCACTTTTTGGAAGCTAATACAACAAAATAAGTATAAATAAATAGCATTAAAGTCTTCTAGTTTTGCTTCATTTTATTTAAAATGGGCATAAAAAATTTTAAGGCCTCAGAGGAAGACAACAAAATGGAATATAGTAGAAAACAGCATCTGTGAGGAAAAGTGAAAAATTTGATTTTTAAATTTATTCTTTTTGATTTTTTATTGAATTTATTGGGGTGATACTGGTTAATAACATTATATAGGTTTCAGGCATACAATTCTACATCACTTGTATACTTAAATTTTTTCTTTCTTTTTTTAAATTGAATTTATTGGGGTAACATTGGTTAATAAAATTATACATATTTAAATTTATTCTTAATGGGCGACAGTGAAGTGGAGCTTCATGAGAAACGCTACACAAAAAACTATATCAAAATGGGAAAGTTTGCAAACACTGATGAGTTAACAATCAGATTGTAAAATGCACAGGAGATCCAGAAAAGTAACAAAGATACTAATTCTTGGATGGATAAGTAATTCAGTTTCTTAGTTGACCTATGATTCTACTTAATTTAAAATCATACATAAAACAAAAGTAGAAAAGCTATGGCTAAATGGTAACTGGTTAAGCTGTACTCACAAGATGTTTCACACTTACATGGTAGTTTCATAAAATTGAAACTGTTGCTTTGTGACTGAGACCCCTTTCAGAAGAGCCCTGGCTACCATGGCTCAGAGGACTGAGCCACTGGCCTGCACGCCGAAAGGTTGCCGGTTGGACTCCCCGTCAGGGCACATGCCTGGGTTGAGGTCCAGATCCCCAGCTGGGGTGCGGGAGAGGGAACTGAATCACTGTAACTCTCACACGTTTCTCTCCCTCTTTCTCTCTCTCTTCCCATTTCTTTAAAAATAAATAATAAAATCTTACAAATAAAAAAAGAAGCTAAGACACACATTAGACAAATTTCTAAAGCTCCATGGCAGTTTCTTACGTTTCAAAATTCCAAATGAGAAGAGCAATTTGTTAGATGCTAATTAGGTTAGCACTTTATAAGACACACTGAAAGACTAGTTCCCTTATGTCTTTGATGTTTTAGTATTTTATATTGCAAGTAGGAGGGAATATTTATTTATCTTTTAATCCTCACCGGAGGACATGCTTATTGACTTTTGAGAGATGAGAAGGGAGGGAGGGGAACATTGATGGGTTGCTCTTGTACATGCCCCAGCCAGAGACCTAGCCGCCACCTAGGCGTGCCCTGAAGGGAATGAAAGCAATGACCTTTCGGTTTACAGGACTACACTGCAGCCAATTTATCCACCCCGGCCAGGGAATGAGGAATTTAAAGTGAGCATCTGATCTTTATTAGCCAAAGCAGTGGTGAACCCAACAAACAGTTACAGTGCTTATTTTTTTAAAATCCCCTTGTCATGCTTTAGAATGATCAGCAAACTTCTTTTGTAAAGGACCAAGTAGCAAATATTTTAGATTTGTGAGTCATGGGGTCTGTGTTGTAATTACTCAATTCATTCCTTGTAGCAGAAAAGCTGTGTTAAGTAAAAATAAGATTTTCCTTAAGGGCGATGAAACTTGAATTTCATATAATTTTTACGTGTTATTAAATATTCTTCTTGTAAATTTCCCCCCAAATCCTTAAAGACATAAAAAATATTCTTAGCTTGAGTGGGTCACACAAAAACAGGCAGTAATGTGGACTTGCTGTGGTTTGCCCACTGGTTTAGAAGGTAGATGTCCCTTCTCAGCAAATTTTCCCCCAGCAACTGCTTAGTGGAAAGGTATAAAAATCACCCCGTTGATAAAAAAACTAACAAATAAAAATATAAAAAGACCTGGACGGAAAAGGGCTGTAGCGCTAAAGGAAAGGGGCGGGGCAACCTCCCCCAGTAGCTCGGGGCTTGGATGCACCCCACGAGCCGCTCGAAAAATCGCGGCCCCCAGGGGGTAAAGGGATAAGAAAGGGCGGGGGAAAATAAAACTGCGAAAGCTCCAAGAGCACCATGCTGAACGCTTGCTCCAAACTTTCTCATTCGACCTCTCTAGCAAGTGTGATAGGAGGGTGTCATTTCTTCCCCTTCTTTTCGAAGACGAAGGACAGAGCTTAAGGAACTATTATCGAATGATGCAGCCATTCAGGGATCGAGTCTGAATTCGAAACCTTTAGGCCATTCAGCGCGAAAGGCGGACCTCTTTGGCCACGGCCCGCAGCGGGCCAGAGGGAACGAACAACCTGAGCAGCAGGGTCAGTTGGTCCTCTGGATGCTTCTCGGTGCCGGCGCCGGGCGGCAGTCCGCCCTCCTCGCCGGAGTCCGCGGGCGCGGCGGCAGCTTGCTTCTCCAGCTGCTTTTCCATCCTGGCTCCCACGAAGAGCTACTGCGAAGAACGGGTCAAAGGCTCTCAGAAAAGGACGCTTTTCCCGCCACTAAACTGACACCCGGAAGGGGCCGGAGAGCCGGCGCGTCCCGCCCTGCCTCTTCCGCCCCACGGGCCCGCCCCTTCCGCCTTGTACTTCGGTTGCCGTAGTTGCTGTGGTACTTGTTATCTTGGCTGTACTGTTTTAAAATCCATACGAACGACTAGTACAAGAAATTTGAAGAACTTTAGTTAAGCTCCATCTCTTCCGAGTGTTTGTCTAGAGGCTGGGCTATAGCCGTTTCAGACACTCGCGGGCGCTGTCGGGAACCGCAACTTAGAGGGTAAAGCCCCGACATAAATTGCTTATTCAGCCGTCGGTCTGGGATGTGGGATTTGCGGGACAGCCGGTTTTGTTTGTGGGTTTTGTTTTTTTTAAACCTATGTTGGCACTCCCTGTCCACCGGCGGCCTTGGAAAACGGTAGGCTGGGAAAGAAGTATTAGAGATTTAAGAAGACTTTGAGCTGAGCTCATAAGGTCCAGACCCCTCGTTTGGCGGAGAAAGGAGTGGCCTAAGTTCAAAGATACCCACGCCCCGCTACAAGGCAGAGCAGATACTTCAACCTCAGACATCTAGTGTGAAACTCCCTTATCAGTAAAATTCGTACTCTTAACAGAGTTAGGTCCCCGTAAGTGTCAGCTTGTTGATTCGACAGGTTACAACGGAGCTTTCTTAACTGGCCAGTGAGCGGGTGCAGGACCAAAAATGCCTGGTTGAGCTAGTTTTTCATTAGGGACGGCGGTGTAAGGGACACTCTCCTTGTGGCACAAGCCCGGCAACACGGATTTCTTAACCCTTTCATAGCTAGTTTCCAGAGTTGTACTTGCTCACAAGGCTCCCCTTTCTTCCTCTTCCTTTATTAAATACAGCTCCTAGCAAAAGATTCAAAAGGCACCGTAGGATGTCAATGTTAAGTTCGCCACTCGTGCCCCCAAATTCCTGAAAGAATATTTTGTTTCCTTTAATTTTTTTTTTTCACAAAAGTGATCCTACTCTTTTTCTGATTTACCCGGGATGTCGTCCAAAATCAACCTCATCCTTTGAAGCAGTTGGCTATCAGGTGTCCACTGGCAAAATTTGGGACAAAGACAATGTAGTAGCAACACAATCAGCATCCATCAGAATTGCTGGTTAAAAAAGATTGTTAGACGCCTAAATCAGAGTTGCATTTATAACAAATTCTAGGTGACACTGATATTGCTGGCTGGGGACAACGCTTTAAGAACCACTGCAGTAATTGGGTTTTAACAGTAACTTCTGCCCTGGCTGGTGTGGCTCCGTGGATTGAGCCTGGGCCTGCGAACCAAAGGGTCACCTGTTCGATTCCCAGTCAGGGCACAAGCCTGGGTTGCTGGCCAGGTCCCCAGTGGAGGGGGTGGCGCATGAAATGCAACCGCACATTGATGTTTCCCTTTTTCTCCTTCCCTTCCCCTCTCTCTAAAAACAAAAAAGCCCCAATAACTTCTTTAAAGAAAATTCAGAATAAACAGAAGGGTTCTTCACAGCCTTCTTTGCTTTAGGAACACCCGATAGCACTTCAGTACTATATTTGGGGGCCACTTTAAAAAGCGAAATTACAAAAAAAAAAAAGCTTTTTTACAAACCTGATCTCCAATACAATTAAAAATCACCAACATAAAGCTATCTGACAGAAAAAGTATTTTTTAATCCTCTCTTGAGGATACGTTTATTGATTTGAGAGAGGAAGGCCGGGGTCCAGGAGGAGAGTGGAGACAGAGACACATAGACCAGTTACTTCCCATACTTGCCGCAACCAGGGATTGAACCCACAACCTAGTTATGTGCCCTGACCTAAATAGAACCCACAATCTTTTGGTGTATGGGAAGATTTTCCAATCGAGCCACAAGGGCAGGGCCTGAAAAATTTTAAGAAGAAACTACTTAGAAAATGAGCACTTAAGTAATTTCCCAAAAAGGACCCCAAAAGAAATTATAACAAGAAACTGATGAAAAGGGCTACTACAGAAACCAGCTGTTTCTTTTAGAGGAAAATGTAAATGCTTTTATTATTAAAATACATTAAGTATTTAAAGTTAAATTAGAAAATAGCCAATAGAAAAAGATGGTGAGAATTAACATAAAAGCTAAAACTATGAAACAAAGGTGGTAGCAATTTTTAACACCAAACATTATTTTTTAAATTATTTTATTATTTATTTTTAGAGCAGGGAAGGGAAGGAGAAAGGGAGAAAAACATCAATGTATAATTGCCCCTCGAGCGCCCCTCTACTGGGGACCCAGCCCCCAACCCAGGCATGCGCCCTGACTGGGAATTGCACCGAGATATGTTGGTTCTCAGGCCACTGGCTCAATTCACTGAGCCACCCCAGCCAGGGCTGATTCTTTCAAAATAGAGATAAAGACCAATACCTTGGCCAAGTCTGATTAGGAAATAAAAGTATTTAATATCAGGAATGAGAAAGAAAATAAAACTGTAATACTGAAAAGATTAATTATTTCATGCCACCTCTACAGTTATAATTGTAAAAATCTAGGATGGATAACAGAAATGGAAAAAAGATCCCTAATAGACCAAAAAGGCCATGGAAAACTACCATTTAAACAGTTCCAGGTCAAGTAACTTAGTTGATTTAGTTAGTTAATTTAAGTTTTCAATAGTTAATTTAGTTAGTTTTCAATGAACGAATAAGGATTTCAAATTATAAAGTCTTGAAGATGAAAATCTCTTTAATCCACCTTTAAGCTAGTAAAATAAAACCCCAAAAAACTGTAGCAACAAAAACAGTCAATTTCCCAAATGAGATGCAAAATTTAAAAAATGAAACATTAACAGATTAAATCTATGTACTATGAGCAAGAATTCATTTCACTTTAGGAAACCTGTAACAAGGATTATTTTATCAAGTTAAAAGAGAAAAACCCTAATGGTACCATAAGCTGAAGAAGTAAATGAAATTCTACAGCTTTGCCTGTAATTCTAAATGAATAGAAAAATACTTAATATAAAAATCATGCCCTGGCTGGTGTGGCTCAGTGGATTGAGCTCTGGCCTGCGAACCAAAGGGTCATGGTTCGATTCCCAGTTGGGGCACATGCCTGGGTTGCAGGCCAGATCCCCAACAAGGGGTGCATGTGAGGCAACTGCACATTGATGTTTCTCTCCCTTTCTCCCTCCCTTCCCTTCTCTAAAATAAGTAAATAAAATATTTTTATAAAAAAAAAAGATCACTTAAAGACTAACAGCAAAAATATTAAATGGTAAAAATACTTGAGATGTCCGGTCAAAGAACAAGTCAGAGATCTACCTATTATAAATGATTATTTTGGATATTCTAATACAATACCATAAATGTTGAAAAATAGAATTTTTGGATTTACGGCCTAGAAAATGCCACTAAAAACAAAAAGAAAGAAAATTGATGTCAGCTAGATAAGAAAAATACAATGAGCAATAAAAAATAAAGTATAAATTAGATTCTATTCATAATAGTGGCAGAAAACTTAAAGCCTATAATAAACTTGCGGTAGAAGGGGCAAAGGAGGAAAAACTGGGACAACTGTAATAGCATTAACAATAATATAATTTAAATCCCCTCCAGATAGTAAGTTTGACAACCCGTCATGTAACACATGTTCGTGGGGAACCTAGTGCTAAACCATTCGTAGATGAACAGACAAAACCCTCCCAAAACTTGACAGGAAAAGTGCAGCAATTATATAAAATTAAATCCTAACATTCAAGGATATGCAATAAGACTTGATGGAGAAAAATGCTTCTGGGTAGGGACAATGTAAGTCCATTTCAATCTAGGACATAATGTACTATATACATATGTACGTAGTATATAGTCAAAATTTCATAAGCTTTTTGGTGAAAACATAATTTTAAAGTTCATATGTTTGAAAATTGCCCCCTTATATTTGAAAAATAGTAGTAGCCTCTTCTAACCAGATAATATAGTTTTACATTAAGTTTATCACAGAAAAAAGCAACTAGACCAGGGTGCAGTAGATGGGCATTGATGCTTCAGCTCAGCGGGACAGGACGATTTCAGTCATACGATGCTGGCACAAACAGGCACCCATCTGAAAGAATCCTGCCTCACACCACAGCAATTACAAGTCTAAACAGATAAATTTTTTAATTTCAGAAGATATTTATGGTTTTGGCATTGGAGATGACCTTAACAATGAAAATCCAAAAGCAACTACAGAAAAAATAGATTTGATAATATAAAAACTGTAAATGTCTGCGTGGCAAACAGCAATATTAACAGTCAAAGGGCAAACAACAAACCAGGAAAGCCTTGCAATATTGTAAGTTAGTAAACAAAAATTTATTCAAGTAGCCATTAGAAGTATAAATTAAAGGAACCATCAAAGAATATTTTTTTGCCAAATTCACAGAAGTTGAAAAGAATGAGTACCATTAGTTCTGGCAAGACTGCAGAGAAAATAAGCGCTTTTGTACATTGCTGATGACAGAGTCATCTGGAAGCACCTGCTAGAAGTGAGAACAAACACACTCTTGGGAGAGCCCAGTATGCGCTAAAAAATGACATGGTATTTAATATTTAAACAGCACAGTGGTGAAGAAAACAAGCAATCTGAATGTCAACAGAATGATTGACTATATTATAGTATACTGTGGAATTTAATACTGAAGTACTGGTAAGGCCCATACAAGTTGAAAGGAATTGCTGAGTAAATAGAACAATTGAATTTTTAAAAATCTCCACAATTTACACACATGTCTATGTTTAAAGAAGTCAGGAAAAGATAAATCCCAAAGTTCAGGTGGATGGGATTGAGATGTAGGAAAGTTGGGGGAGGGGTAAAATAAACTTTTAGATACTTTTGTATGTTTATAAGGAGCCTTTTTTATTTTCTCAACCAATAAAACAAAAAGTCAAGTAGGTTTAGAATATAGATTAGAGTTCTTATTTTTCCAAGTAAAAAGCTGATACCAAACTTGGTAACTTAAGAAATAATGGTAAAAGTAGGTTATGAGAACTATGGCAGCAACCACCAGAAGAACTAGAAAACGGGGACTAGGTATGAAGTAGACTTTTACTTAAGTAGAACGAGGCAGCAAATTCTCCAAGATAACTGGGCTTGCATGCAGTATGCTCTGTGGAAATAAAGATTTTTGAATGCCTTCACGACCTCAGTAATTCCTATTAATAAAGTAAAAGTCAGGTACATAAAACAAGAACTACATAAGCAACAATTATATATATTAGTTGGGTTTCCAGGTTAACTGAAAGCACTTTTTATATCCTATATTCCCCACCATATCTTTAAGACACTTTTTAAGGTACCCTACAGTAGGAAGTAGCCACATTCAAATGAACTAAAGTATAAGAATTAAAAAGGACAATAGCTTTATTAAAAGTAAGTAAATGTAACATATAATATATACAGATAGCACATGGTGCCAATTGTATTTGCAGATATTATTGTACTCCAACTCAAGTTTACAAGTTACACCTTTGCCACAGCCTTGGCTAAGTCTTGAACTAGTGCAGAATTCAGCTGTGCTAGAGTGCTGATCTTAGCATGCTTAGATGCGGCATACTTGTTCTTAATAGTCTGCAAAAGAAAAGCATAGTAATTAATGAAGGAAAAGAGGAAAACATAAGATCCAGTGGTACAGATATTCATGTAAAACATCAAGTTCTTAAAAATAAGCTATGCATTTGCAGGCATGAAGTCTGAATATTTTCACTTTCCCCACAGCCTCCTGAAGTGTCACTGATGGACTCACCATGTGCTTTGTAAGTCCACGATTCACCACGACTATATTCTTAGCGAGGTGTTGCATAACAACAAGAAGGGATTCTTCAGTGTATGACAGGTAATGCTGTAGAACTGGTGTCTAAGACAACAAAAGTTAATGTTAAAAATGCTCATCAACAATAGCTTTCATAAAATTTCTAGATGTTATTCAAGAAGGTAGGGAGATAGATACTTTATGACTGATTATAACTGAAATTTAAGACAAGCTTAAGACCCCCCTTTCCCTAGACACTCTTTCTTCATGCTTCTCTCGTATCCTGTGCTGAAACCAATACACTTTTGTAATTGCTGACTTGTCCACTCCAAACCTAGATCTGAATTCCTTGAGGCCCACTTTCTCATTCATAGTTCTATTCCTAGACCTAGAGTAGCACATCGCACACAGAAATTCTTGTTGAATCAATGAATATGAATGAACTTCTAGTATGTCATTTGACCTGCTTGAACTTCTCCATTTATAAGGAGTATCAGTTGCTCTGCCTTTCTCAAAGGGATACAGAAAGATGAAATCAGGTAATAAAATGAAAGCATTGTATGAAGACATCACAAACAGGATATTATCTTTAATCATCTCCTCCATTGATGCCATATTTAGGAACCATTTGAACTGTCTTTTAATGAAAACAGTTCTGTACTCAGGCAAATACTATTTACAGTTTACAAGCTTAGGGCAACCTAGATCTGTGAGACAGAACTTACCCATTCACCATTATCGAGAATTTTCAGTGCTAAACAAAAAGCTCCCGCTGCAATCTGAGAAGGAGGAAAGTGCACCATGTCGTAGTCTAACATACTCAGTTCCATCAGGTATTTGGCCAAAGTATGCTGCTCCACATCAACCTGGAACAAAATCCACACACAGGTCACTGAGCTGTCAGAAAATTTTGCCTTGGCAATGACCAGCATGCCCATAACTGTAATAACTATAAATGTTTATCTATAAACTCTCAAGTGCAATTTCCCATGGAAGGCCTTAATAACATTAACATACAGCCTGACTGGAAATAAATATGTCTATCCCTTCCCCATGTAGTTAGGTATGCCAGTTGAATTATATCTGCTTGGTCAGCAGTATTTTCTAATGTACCACATCAAAGGTTTCTCAAGAGATCTATACCTCTCCAATCTTAGATGCTCTCCGGAGGAAATGCAGGGGTAGAGGGCGACCCAGGCTAAAATTTAAAGCTCTCAGAATCTTCATTTCCATTTGTCTGATTTGGAGCTTAGTGTAGGTATTGTCAGTTACAAAGGCAAAGTCACCAATTTCTGGAGGGTACATTTCTTCATATTTGCTCGCAATAAACATGGCAGTGACACCAACCAGCTGCAGCATCTTCTTGGGCACCAAATTATTCTGCAATGGGAATTTCAACTGGATGAATATGTATTTTAAAAAAGGAGACACCGAGCTATGAAAGAGGTGGAGAAGACATATTCCCAGAGCAAAATCTCTATGACACTCTATCCCCCAAAACAGAGTTTAGCTAAAAAGGTCTGTTTTTTTGACTCAGCTAGGACCCTGGAAGAGAGAACTCTCAATTACTGAGTTATGCTTACCTGCATGAACCGATCAATAATGGAAACAGTCATATACATGGTCTCCTGCAGTAATCTGAATTTCATTTGAACCTGTACCAGCCAATCAATTAGGATGGCTCTCATGTTTCCAGTGACTTCACGACCCAGAAGGTATTTTGGTCTGACTGCCTGCTCTTCCTGCAAAAGAAATGCTGATTTTCAGAAGCAAGACTCCATGTGATATTTCTGATCAGAAATATCAGTTACCAGAATAGCTCTGGAGCATTTAGAATCTCTAACAGTCCTTAATTCATGTGGTCAGTACAAAAAGCATGAAAACATTAAGTGACAGTGGGACAGGTTTTTCATATTGGCAGATCTTATGTTCAACTCACCATTGCCCCCTACTGGCCCACGCTCTGTACCCACTTACTGCCAAATAAAGATACCCTACTATGGTCTCCCATCTTTTCACCTAAGGCTTTAAACCCAGAATCTGAGTTTTATGAAGTCGAGAAAAATAGCAGCAGCTCTCAGATCAGCTTGAACCCATGGGCTACCATTCTCCTGCCCAGGGGTTTTAAACCCCCAAAACACCACACATAAGGAGAGTGAACCATTAAGGACCAGTACATATATCTGCTAAATCCACTCCTCCAAAATTGGAATACAAACTTTAAAAAGGGAGAAGAAACTCAAAGCAGAAGGCTGGTCCTGGCAAGGAAGTCATCTTAGAGGACAACTGTGTAGAAAATAGAGATGCCCCAAAGAAACAGGCAAGAGACTGGAAATGTTAATGATGCCAGGGGTAAGAGCATGCATTATAAAAAACTGGGTAAATCTGACAACTGTATAGCTTATGTTGTTAGCATACAGAATACTTCCTTTTAGTGGCGAGAGGACAAATGCCACTAATGAGAAGTTTCAGAAGTGGGATGAAATAAAAGAAAACCAAAAACTTTAGTTTTTGAGTGTATTCTTCTTGGACACAAAGAACAGTTTCATAGCCACAGTGAACCAAAATGTTTTGGGTTGGGGTGATTATAGTTTTTCCAGAGTTTGGGACTTGCCAGCTTCTAACTGTGATGGATTTAAATATATCATTCAATCTGTGGACTTTCCATTAGAAAGAGCCATGGTAGTATCTAGTTTCACTTTAAAACTTCCCCATTCAAAATGGCAAATTAAGCCAGGGCTGGTGTGGCTCAGTGGTTTGAGTGCCAGCCAAAAGGTCTCGGGTTCGATTCCCAGTCAGAGCACATGCCTGGGTTGTGGGGCAGGTCCCTAGTTGGGGGCATGTGAGTGGGAACCACACATTGATGTTTCTCTCCCTCTCTTTCTCCCCACCCTTCTTTCTAAAAATAAATAAATAAAATCTTTTAAAAAATGGTAAATTAAGAAGACTTCATTGGTTTGTGTAGTGATTTTTCTTTTAAATTTTTAAATCTTTTTTAAAAAAAGACCCTTTGGTTTGCAGGCTGGTACTCAATCCACTGAGCCACACCAGCCAGGGCTTTTTTTTTTTTGGTATTCCATGAAGGAGAATTTGCCAGTGGAGTCTACTGTTAAGAAATGTTTTTCTCACATCCTGCTTGAATTATTGTAAACTGTTAATTGCAATTATCTTTAATAAATCTAAATGCAGTTTAGAAAAAGCAGATTCTAACCATAATACTGACCTCAAGTTGTCTCAGATAAGTATAGATATCTTTCACATATTCACTACAAAGGTTTGGATCAGCTCCATCTTCTGCATCCACATCATTCACTGCAAGAATTACATCAGAGAAAGCCTGACACAGATATTCTTCTGCAGGGGCACAGCCAGATGTTTCCATTGGGCTCGGAGAGGGAGTATCAACCTTGAAACAGAGAGTCCTTTTGAGCTAATAGCAAAGAGGAGCATACAATCTAAGAACAAAGATCAGATTGGTACCAGCTCAAGAGACCATTTGCCAAAGAGTCATGCAATTCATTTCCTTAAAGATCAAGTATCATCTTTTAAATTTATTCAGTTTCTCTTTAGGAAGTGATTAATATGAAAAGTGAAATGCCAACTCGAAGTCAGCAGAACCTAAATACTAACAGGAAAAACAGCGAAGTAAATAAATTCAGATTCTGGACATTCCTCCAAAGGACACTGATAATACATGTCTTTATCAGTGTCATGTGAAGTTAATCCAAAAGAATGGCAAGTCAGTCTTTCATCTTTATTTCAAAACATGGACCACTTGTGACTGCTCAAGAGGATACAAGTTCTGTTTTGACTATTAATTATTAACTGATTTCATTAATCATTTCCTTCAAACTCCAGTTACCCCATTGTTCACTAATGGAGTATTTTCTTCAACCCAAGCTCTGTGCTAGGCACTAACTTTATGATGTTCTCAAGGGGTTCTGAACTTAAAGTGAAGTAAGGAGAGTGATTCTAGGAACAATGGTCAGGGTGAGGGAAGTTAGGCAAATCTTTAGGAGTTGATATCCAAGATGTTTTGAAGGATAAAAAGATTATTAGCTAAATGAAAGAGAGTGGGGAAGGCATTTTAAATTAGTGTGAAAGCAAAGGCAAAAATCAATATGGGACTTTCAAGGAAAGCTCAGGGAGTTTGGAATGGCCAATTAAAGACCATGCTATGTCCACGCTACAGGTTTCCTGGGCTATGTCTAGAAGGCCATGCTAAAGCAATAGCCTTAAATATTATATTATTACTTATAAGCCAGGCTGAATGACTTTTACAGATTTTCCCAACTGGTTTTATTAAGTTTTTAAAACTAGAGCTTCAGAACACATTTCATTGTAATTTCACAAACAGTCTCTTCCAGATGGCCTGTTTTTCCTTCACAATAGATACATTTACCTAATACTTAATAGAAATACCCAGTTTTTGAGGCTGTTAACTAACTCATCTTCTTACCTAATCTCTGAATAGCTACATTTTCTTTCTGCTTTATACCCGTTTTATGTTACAGGCTTATTAATTATTCAGTGGCTATATTAATGAGGTAAAAAAAGATTCAAGAGCACAATCTATGTTTCAGTCAATAAATTCTGGTCAAAGATGGCTTGTACCAAAGACAGCTTAGTCTTTGGTCCAGGCAGCTACTACTCAATACCATCAACAAAGTGATTAAAAGCATAGGTTCTGGTGCTGGCTGAGTGGCTCAGTTGGTTGGAGCATCGTCCTGTAAACCAAAAGGTTGTGGGTTCGATTAGGGTCAGAGCACATACCTAGGTTGCTGGTTCGAGCCCTGGTTGGGGCACGTAGGGGAAACAACTGATCAATGTTTCTCTCTCACATCAATATTACTTTCTTTTTTTCCCCTCTCTCTCTCCCTCCCGCCATCTCTCTAAAATCAATAAAAACACATCTTCAAGTGAGGATTAAAAAAAAAGCATTGGTTCTGAAGCCAGACAAGCCTGGGTTTGAATGCAATATGTGCCACTGATTTGGTATGTCTCTAGATTATACTTAATACTTCTCTAAGTCATTATTTACAAAGTAGAAGTAATAATACTGAGAGTATAAGATGATGTGAGTTAATGGATTTAAAGTGCTTAGGGTACTCTATGTTACTATTATTACTATTTATTGAAATGCTATTCCATGCATTAGAGTAAAATGAGATTCGTTAAAAAAAAATCAACAGATTCTAAAATAGTAAAATAAGTTTACCAAAATAGGCTCCGGCGAAAGTTTTTCTTCTTTAACAGCCTCAGGTTCTGGCGCCAGCGCTGCAGCCGGTTCCGGCACAGGCACAGGCACAGGCTCAGGCTCGAGTGCCTTTTCCAGAGGTTTTGGTAGTTTTTTAGCAATAACTTTTCCAGCAGTTAAAGGTTTTGCCTCCTGTGGATGAATGGGAGAGAATGTAATGTTTCTCAATCCGGGGTCACAGTTGGAAGGTGGACTTTTACAGAAGCGTTGGATCAGGAAGATAGTTACCTTTTTCAGAGGCAATTTGGCCTGTGGCTGTTCACTGACGTTGTTTCCGATGTCTCCAAGTGCGGTTCTTGGCCGCAGTCCGACCTTGGAGGCGGCAGCAGTGGCCAAAGGCACACGCTTTGCGCCTGCCACATTGGTCTTCGCCTTATTTTCAGCATTAATTTTCGTGTTCTGAAAGAAGCGAGGCGACTTTTGAGAGCTAGCCCAGCCAGGTTAGACTAAGTCAGGGGTTAAAATGAGCCAAAAGAGAGGTCCAGAAGGAAGTCGGCTGTGAACCAAGGGAAACCCGGGTTGCAGGGTCTACGCTAAGACCGTGACAAATCAGTTTACTCCCTGAACCTCTTCACTCACATATAGAGGGACTTGCCCATTTATTGCCGCTGGTACTAAAACACCAGAAATTTACATTTGAAAGGAAATAAAAAATGTCTCCAGTTGCCGGCACTTTCTTCTCTGTCCGGGAGTTAACGTAGTTGGTGGGAGCCCACATAGGATGCCTGCATTACCTTTTAGAAAAGGTTGCCAGTCGACCCTCCTTCGTCCCCCCGCACCACCCCCCACAATCATCCAAGGCCCATCCAGCTCTCTCTGTCGCCTTCCTGTCTCCGTCAGTCAAACCTCCAAATTCCCCCACAATGCCAGGGGCCCACCGACACCCCTATCTTCCTCCCCAAGTCTCTGCCCTGGTCTGCTCCCGCCCGGTGGGGGGGGGGGGGGGCACCGGCAGGAGAGATGAGAACACTCAGCGAGAAAGACCGCGATTGTTCACTGTCCGCAGCAGCTCACCCTGGTGACCCGGAGCGCCATGGCTTCCTCTTCACCAGGTTGCAGCTCAGTGGGAAGAAGCACAAAACGGGAGCCCCCGACAAGCCGGGGACCTGAACCCAACACAGACCAACAACCGTTCCTCCGCAGCACGCTGGGAGATGCAGGCCCAGCCTCAGATTTAAACCCCGCACCTCTCCCTCCTTATTGGCCGGTTCGTGGCACTCGCTCCCTTCCCATTGGCGGCTGTCCATTCCCCCGAGAATGCGTTTCCAGGGCGAGCCCGCGACGGAATTCGAGAGAGGGCGGGACCAGAGCGAGAAGCCCAAACTTGGTCTGCCTCGGCGCCTGCGCGCTCGGGCATTTGAGGCAGTCACCTGGAGAGGTTAGGCCAAGCTAAGCCAAGCCAGGGCAAGCGAGCTTGTGTGTCCCTTGATGTAACCCAGGGGAAAAGTGGCCTTGGAAAAGTGACAGTGGAGCACCCACAATCTGAATGGCAAAAGAAGTACTTATGGCTCTAGTCCTAGTTATTGTTTCACACTTTCTGTACATATGGAAATGTATATGATGGTGGTATATAGCCAGAAAGGCTTTGATATGCGTTCTTTCAGTTGGTCTTTCCAACAGCGCTCTGGAGGAACTGAAGCCCAGAGAAGCTTTAGTAACTTTTCCAGGATCACAAACTAGTAATGTGGGTACTAAATGTAGTTTTTCTCTTTTGGGGGGGAGGAGTGGGAGTGGTACCCTGTGGGAGGGGGTTTCAGTGATATTTCCACCAGGCTAATTGTATCATGAGAATATTGTCATTTTCTTTTATTTTCTTAGTGGCTAACTGGGCTCACATTTTATTTATTTATTTATTTATTTTTATTTTTTAAATATATTTTATTGATTATGCTATTATAGTTGTCCCATTCCCCCCCCCCCTTTATTCTCCTCCGCCCTGCACACCCCCTCCCACCCACATTCTCCCCCTTTAGTTTATGTCCATGGGTCATACATGTAAGTTCTTTGGCTTCT
>VMDR010014366.1:6342-23735 GCA_007922815.1 Macrotus californicus | reverse complement strand
GCAGTGTTTTGTGCCCTAAAATGCAAAAATGAAACCTTTGCTTTTTGTTTTTGAAGGAAAGACCCTCTTTAGAAGAGTAACCACATGGGGGCAGTGTAGCTCCAAAATCCACCCAGTGGAAGTCACATGTTGACAGCTCTGTTGTGTTGCCGGGCAAGAAAGTGGCAAACACGTAAATAAATAGCTTTGTGTAACTGAAATAAATATTTCCTTTAAAACAAGAACACATTTACAAATGGTCTATAACCCAAGCTGTGGTTCAATGTATCCAGTGTATATTTTTTATTCTTCCTTTAACTTGAACTTGTTTATTAAGTCGGTTCCATGTCCCAGGGACTTACGGAATACAATGTCCTGTATCTCTTGAAGCTAAGCATTTACACATTAAAATTACTATATAGCGTGTCCGTCAAAGCTACTGAGAAGCAGCTTACTATTATCAAATGAGAGACAATTCTCTTTAGAGCTCAGGGAACTAATTATCCCTAAAACAAAATAAACTCAGAACTCAAAGGACTGAGGTGTCCTTGGCTTCATTTTCCTCAAAGCTCATGATTAAAGCTATTAGCCCAGTAACCTGGGGCATGTTAACCCTGGTGAGTTCATTTAGTACACTCTGTCTGTCCGAGCTCTCCAGATACGTGCTTAGACGTAAGCACTGAGGAAAACAGATAAAACACTAGTAGCCGCTTTTCCTGGAAACCGAAAAAATTGGCTCCAGGTAGATCATGAACATCTTGCTCTGTATCACAACCTAGTACGAGCTCTGAGGAGCACTCACTCTGCACAGTGCCAAGACGCCCAGGCCAGGCCGCTATGCGACCTCAAAGTGCCATCTTGACTTTTCCTTGATGTTGTCAGATCTTGTTGTTTCCCACACAAAACTGAGAAATACAACAAGAGGAGTAAAAAAAAAAAAATCATTTCACAAAACTTATCATCTTCAGTATATTCAAAATATTTGAATGAAATATTTCAAAATATTTAATGAAATCAAAAATTTGGGTAGCGAGGACACTCAAGTCTCAAGGAACACAAAACTTTGGTAATCCTATCTTTTGAAACTACACCTACTTTCTTTACCCTTAAAGATTAAATTTTTATTTAAAAGTCTGTAATAATGTTAGATTTAATTTTAAGTAAAAAATTTGCTGAGAGTAGAAAATATGCATTTTTTTAATTTCTAAAGGTTTTATTTATTTTTAGAGAGAGGAGAAGGAAGGGAGAAAGAAAGGGAGAGAAACACTGATCAATTGCCTCTTGCACACACGCACACTGACCAGGGACCAAACCCACAGCCCAGGCATGTGCCCGGACTGGGAATCGAACCAGCGACCTTTAGCTTCACAGGATGATGCCCAACAAACTGAGCCACACCCGTCAGGGCAAAACATTCATTTTGGATTTAAGTTACTTAGGGGGGAAAGGGCAAATATTCGTGGATGATAAAATATTGAAAACATGCATATTTTCTAATATTTTTCTCCTCAACTTGTTCCTCATAGTCCATATGCCCTGCCCTCCACAGAGACTGCAGGCATCCTTACATGAAGTACTTTCGCAGGGGCCGGGCCAGATAGCACGAATGGGTGACAGCACTCTGTCCAGGAAGCCCTGATCTTGCCTGGAGATGCTTCTCAATCAGTCATTGTACATTGGGTTGTGCACTGAGTTACCAGCTGAGAAAGCACCCTGCTTGCTATTTATGTGTGTTGGGAAAATAAGATGCTGGATAAGCCACAGATAATGAACAGTTGGCATACGCGAATAAAGGCCAGTGTTTTAATAAACTGAAGTGCCACTGCATACCAAAATAATGATGGGCACGCAGACTGCTGTGGGGGATAACTAAACCAAGGGCGAATGGTCACTAATGCTTTCATATAATCTCTCTCATCTTGGAAAGGTTTTCCTGTATACTTCATCTCTCCTCAGCTTCATTTAGCGTATTTCAAATTGAGATAGTGATGGGAGTGTGTACAGAGAAGTGGTGGTAAGGAAGTTGGGAAAAACAGATACAACGGAGAGTCTCAGTTTTACTGACACTGAGAAGATAATAAATACTATTAGTGAACATTATTAAATGCTTATTTTGTCACAGGCATGACACCATACGTCTCCCTTATGCAAAACCCCACAGAACCACTATGAAACGCGTAGTGATACAGGCCTACATTACTGATGAGGAAACTGAGACTCAGAGAAGGCAAGTGATATCTCCTGCTTCAGACAGTTAGTACGGCACAGAGGAAGGATGCAAACCCAAGTTAACAACCGTGGGCTGCCTCACAACATTAACAGTTAACAGTTAATAAGCACTGGCTACATGCCAGACACATTACTAAACACGGATCACTTCATTTGATCCGTATAAAGCCTCAGGAGGCATGGTGCAAGTTAGGAAGAGAGCACTGACAAGTCAGAGACTTCATTTTCTCATGGCTCTTCAACTTTCTGAAAAGTTTCTATGCAACTTAGCAACATTATCAAGAAGTGAACGATTATTGTCCCCGTGATAGTGTTTCTAGGAAGCTAACCTGAGAAAATAGCCAGAAATGTTAATATAGGTTTGTTTTTTGAGCATGGATGCTCTTTGTAGCATTATTTATAGCAGTGGGAAAAGCCCGTAAGTTCAATGTTCAACAAGAGGGAAATGGTTAACAAACTATATGAGAAACACTATTATGAAGCAATGAAATATTTTCAAAGAATATTTAATGGAATGAAATGTGATTATAAGAAAATGGAAAATTAGAGGGCAGAATACTGTTTGGCAGGATTTGTCTCAAGATTTTTAAAAACCTATTTTATATAATATACACGCACACAGTCATGTACTTAGGACAAATGAACCTTATTTTAAAATGTACCCTTCTTCCCCAATTATTTCCTTCTTACATCATTAAAATACCTCCAGAAGTATACTGGTCTTGCTCCATTTTCTCATTTCCTGGATTCAACTCAAACTCTGCAGATGACTTCTCTCAGAACCCTCTCCTTTCGCCTGCTCTTGTGTATGTTGCCCCTACACTTCTTTAGTAGCCATCCATTCTTTAATCTGTTGGCACAAGATATTCGGGCCAGTTGTCCTGAAACTTTAAAGTGTGAGATGTGACTTACTATGTCTGAGGTGGGGCCTGAGCTTCCACATTTCTAACGACTCCCACATTATGCTGAAAACGCTGATCCCCAGAACATACTTGAGTGGCAACAGATGAAGTTGTTCCAGGAAACACCTGAGGTGTCAATGCACCGTGCTCCTGCGGCCACAGCGGCCCCTCCTACCTGTGAGGCTCTTCCCAGAGTGAGACCATCCAAGTAGCAGGATAACTTGAGGTCCTCGTTTAAAATGCAGAGTTCTATGCTCTTTCCCCAAATCTGATTTTTTTCTTCTAAAGCCAAAGTATATGCATTGTTCTAAACTCTAAGATGAATTTTAAGGATAATTAAGTTTGACAATCTCTCACCTTTTGATTTAACTGCTCATCTCTGGTTCTGCACCAGGAATCTGTTTCCTCTTCTTCCAGGACTCAGCCATGACCAAGCTGCCCTTGTGGTTAGGTGTGGCTATGTGACTGTAGGTTAGCAACTGCTGTGTGTGAGCAAAGCCATGCAGGCCATTTCTAGAACAAGTCTTTTCAAAAACTCGGTCTTCCTTTTTAATAATCCAATGTGGATGACACTGAGGCCTTAGAAAATGATGAGCCAAAAAGTCGAAGGAAGCTGGGTCCCGGAAGGACTCCTGGAGGAGAGACACTCACTGACAGCACTGTGTGCAGCAGACTGACTAGCGCGTGGAGAACAAACATCCACAGGTTGGAGGCATTATCTACCTTGAGGTGCACTATTATATCAACACAGCCCATTAGAACCGATATACTCACTGATGTGCTTGGACTAAAATCTGACACTTTGCTATTTTCTTTTCTATCTGTTATTTGTTTTGTTTTCCCTCTTTTCCTATTTTCTCATTTGTTAATAATTTTTTATGATCCCATTTTTATCTCTTCTACTGACTTAGTATTTCTACCTCTTCTTTAAGTTCAGTCTATTGTTTACAATGTACATCTTTAATTAATAATAGTCTACCTTCAAATATCTATGCCATGTGTAGGGAAGGACCTTACAACAGTATATTCTCAATTCGTTCCTTCCATCCTTTGTCCTATTGTTTCCTTCCCTTTTAGTCTTACATACATAAACCCACAATACATGGTCTCCTTTTGCTTCAGGCAGTCAGTCAGTTATCTCTTATAGCAATTAAAATAATAAAAATTAATTTTATCTTGATTTATTTCATTTCTGAATTCTCTGAAAACTTGTCTAGAATAAAAATAGCAAAGAGTCAAGTGCTGGCGTTTGGTGAACATTACGTTTTGGAGGTAGCATAAGGAAGGTGAGTTTGTGAGAGACATTCAAGGAGGAAGTTCAATGTCACAATTCAGGATGGCAAAAGTTTCTCTAAATACTTACAGTAATAAAAGCTTGCAAGTAGTTAAGGAAAATTAGAGCTGAGAAAACCCACTGGACCTATGCCATGGACAAATTTTGAAATGGATCATCTCAGCAGAGACAGGACAGGGGAGAGAGGGAGGTAGATTTAAAAACAAATGTACAGCACAGAGCCTAGTGCTTAAGAGATCTGTTTCAAGAGACAGACTTCTGTTGGAACCTGCTCTGACCCTTGTTAACTGTGACCTTGATATTGTTACTCTACCTCTCTGTTGTCCCAACTGTAAAGCTTGTTGAGGATACAATGAGAATCTTCCAAGGAAGTTGTTTGTGCCATATCTTAGCACTTAACATTCAATAAATCCTGGCTTTAACGAGCATTTGACAAAGGTAGAGAGGCAGACAGAGGACTTGTGTGGGAGACAAAACGAAGAAGAAAGTTGGGGCAGAACTGGGGGTGGGTGCCTGTGAATGAAGAGGTATGGGTGATATGTGAGCTGCACACGTCGGAAGTCATAAAGAACAGTGCTTATAAGTGAGTAAAGAAATGGTACACACAGGAGAAAAATTAGATAAACCTAAGAAAGGTAGGGCTAAGTTTGAGATTAGGGAAGAAACATGGAATTGAGCCAGGAAATTAGTTGAGAAAACTGTCCTTGAGGTAGAATGAAAGAAGCGGACAGAAAGAGGTACAGATAATATGTTAAAGGAACAAGGAGATCCTTAAGCTTCCACGGAAAATAAATGCTCAGTCTTCTAAGAAACCTAGTCTTTGAGCTCTTCTGCTTACAGTCCTGGAAAGAGTTGGTCATCTTTCTAGCGCCCTGACACCTGCTTCCCTTGGACCACACCTTATGTGCTCTCAGAATACTCTTCAAATGTGTAGAAAGACAGATGGATGGAAATAATGGTAATGAGGGAGAGTAGAAGAGAGAAAAGCTGGTAGATCAATAAGTAACATTGTGTAAATAAACATTTTGTGCTTATCAAGATGGAAGTCATCATGTATTTTTCATAAATGTCTGCAAATCAGATTTTTACAACCAGATAATTTAGTCAAAATCCTTTACATGATTGATTAACTGATTTTAAAAGCCCCAGAGCTTTTAAGGAGTTACCCAAAGCCACAGAATTCTTGAGCTGCAGAGATGAAGCTAGCACTTAGCCCTTCTGTCTCTGAACTTCACTGGATGGAGGTAAATGATTCCCAGGTCCAAAATGGACGTTGGTGGGAAGCCTACCTACTATTGTAAAAATATAACTAAATGGTTCATAAGCAAAAAAAAAAAACTGTTAAAAGAAAAAAATAAAAACACAGTGGTGCTGACAAAGAATTAAGTGTTAGCAACACTTACAAACCAGGGAGGGCTTGTGATAATAGGAGGAACACGTAAAAAAATGTCAAAGTGAGGCATATATCAGCTTCATGAGATCTGGAACTTCATTCTATCTCATTCATATATGGCAGTATATGGCATAGTACCTAGAACATAGCGAGTTACTATTTAAATACTTTAAAAATAACTGAACAAATGATATGCGTACAAAAATAATGTATGCAGTACTAAGACCACAGCGCAAGTATGTTTATACAGGATAACAAATTAACTTGATACAATGAATTAGAGACACAGAACTACATAATAAGGATACCAAAATAAAACATGTTAGTGGGTCACTATTTTGTTTGCTCTCTAAACCTTTTAGAAGTGCCTTATGACAAGGATGGGTTTCTGAAAACTTGTTTCTTTTATTGGTTTGTTTGCTCAGGGACTTATTAATCCTGGCTGTAGCTGGTTGGACCTGCACTGGGTCAGTCACTGTGTCTTCCCCCAGAATTTGGAGCAGAAACAGAGACAGAATCCGTCATTCTCAGAGGGGAGATGCACAGCATATGGCTATAGACGACCCATTTTTTTTCATGAGCAATGGGGACCCATGAAATCTTGTCTGTAATGAAAGGTAAAATGAAGCACAACTGAGTCAGAGAAACGGCACCTGAATCCAGACAGCCTTTCAGTGCTTCCTGAGGACCAGCTTTAACTTCCTCCCTACCTTTGTTTTTAAAATAACATTTAACGAGAGCTGTGCCATATGCATTTAACACACAGTCATCCCAGGAAATAAGTACTATTATCCTTATTTTATAAGTAAGGAAACTGAGTCACTGAATGTTTAATATAATCACACACAATGTCATATTTGATAAGTGGTGAAAGCTGAGATTCAGAGTCAGTTGTAAAGGCTTCCACATTTCTGCTCTTCCTTTGTCTGCACACTTCCTCTAAGAGGTTTCCATGAGACATGCTGGTGTTCTCATACTAGTCTCCTTTTTTGCTTAAGGTAGCTCAAGTTGGCTACCGTCACTTGGAAACAAACATTAGAAACCAAATACATCATTAAGTTAATGCCCTGGCAGAGAAGATATTCATAAATACAGTGAGCTATAATACAAGGTAGAATGTGGTAGCTATTATAAGAATTATAAACAAAGCTATTCAGAAACACCAGTGATGTGGTTTCTATATTTTGTAGTGGAACAAGGAAGGAGAGGTAAGGAGAAAAGTTTGATGAACAGTTTGGCTCTGAATTGGGCCATGAAAGACGCTGGAAAGTGGGGACTGAGTGCTGTACAGAGAGGAGACACTGAGAGAAGACACACGATGAACGGGCCAAGGACACACTGAGAGTGCAAGGCGACTTTTATTGCAGGAGAGCTGGAGTGTGGGCGAGGTACACATCCTCATCCTGAAGGCCTCGAAAAGCTTGAGCTTTATTCTCTAGGAAGTAAAGATCTACTTAAAGTTTATAAATAATCATTCCATCATCAGCATTTTGTTTTACTCAGATTTTGTCAGCAAGGGAGCAATAATTGAGATGAATAGGAGATTGGGAAATATGTAAATAGAAATACTAGTTAGAAAGTTAGTGCAATGCACTAACTATAGTGATTATTTAAAATGCAACAGAAGGAATAATATTTTAAGGGGTAAATTTAAGATAAATTTATGAGGTAAAACATTGTCTAAATCAATGAGGAATAATGGAAGAAAAAGGTGTTATTAATAAAAGCACTGTGATTTCTAGTTTAACAAATAAGTGGAGAATGATCTATTACCTGGAATGGGATATGGAATCAACTCTAGTGAAAGGTAGAAGTTGTTTTATTAAAAATCATTATAGCCCTGGCTAGTGTGGCTCAGTGGATTGAGTGCCAGCCTGTGAACCAAAGGGTCACCACTTCAATTCCCAGTCAGGGCACATGCCTGGGTTGTGGGCTAGGTTCCCAGTAGAGGGTGCACGAGAGGCAACCAGACATTCATGTTTCTCTCCCCCTCTTTCTCCTTCCCTTCTCTCTAAAAATAAAATCTTTTAAAGTTTTAAAAAATCATTATAAATATAGAAAACTGGATAGTTAATATATGATGTTCCTTAAAGCATTCCAGTTAACACATGATGTTTCTTAAAGCATCCCTTTAGTTTGAAACAAACATTCTTTTTTTTTTTTATCTCTCATTACATACCCATTTCTACTTGCTCATCTGCATCTGGGGCGATTTCATGGCTTTAGGCATGCTCTAACTCATAGTTAAGCCTTCTTTTAATCCAAAGAAGTGGTCTCCACTGAGCAGTAAAATAATTCTAAAAGGTATGACAACACGCTGTCTGGCTCTCTGAGAAGAGTCCAAGGCTCCTCCCCCTGCTGAGGAACAGGGGCGTGGTCAAGGATAATGGGTGATAGAAACTTTACATAGGTTTAGGGGAGCCCTAGAACCAAGGAGACTGGTTCTGCTTCCAAAGTTGTGTACTAGAGTTGTATACAAGACTCAGAAACTCATATCCTGCTGGCCGAGGTGCCAGGACAGCAAAGGCAAAGTGAGGTACCTGGCAAGTGGGGCTCAAGGCAACTTCAAAGACAATAGGGCACTCAAACCTGTCACAGAAAGCATACAACAGTGACCCGTTTCTACCAGTAGGGTGAGAGGGCACTAGTGGACATGAAGGAACCAGAATCATGCCTAGGAAGGTGTCCAGAATATGAGCCAATAACCACAGATCCTGCTTAGGGGACCTTCACAAGGACAGAGGCTGAATAGCCTGGGGAGCTCCATCTCAGACCCCTGAGGACTAAGAATGCCATCAGACCAGGAAACCTCAACTAAAGGCAGGATGATGCTTAAACTCCCTTCAAACTTAGCTCACTCTTAGGAACAGGAGAAAAGAAAGTCAGAAAAATTTGAGACACTTTTTCAAATGAGGAATGACTAAGCTGATTAACACATAAAGGGTCCGGCAGAAGTTAATGCCTGCTTTGAGTGTGGTTGGTAGGCTAATAATATGGGTGTAACAATTTATAGTTTTAATTTGAACATTTCACCTAAAATGTTATATGGTGTGCTTGACTGTGATATTGTTATGTGACAGAATTACATGCTTATGATTTTTGTAGTAAAAGATTTTGTAATAAAAAGGGGGTGTTGTATGTGCCAGACCCTATACATTTAGTCATTTATTAGGAGATATTTATTTGGAGGCATTTGAGCTGGAGGACTCATTAAACTGGACATTGTCATATATTTAAAAATATGTAGAGTTTAAAATATCTTACCATATTGCATCGCTGTATGAGTATTATCACTCACATTCTTACTGTTCGTGTCAATAACTAAAGTTCAACTTGATTTCTAAATAACTCACCAAGGATCTCGTTTACTCTAGAACCACCATTGATCTGAATATCTCACAAGATATTTATGGTCACAAAGGTATTAGGTTTTCTTAGCAATGATACAACTTGAAAGAAGAGAGAAAGCTTGGTATACATGAAATCAGAATGGGTTTTTCTCCAGTTGAAGCTAATTTTTCAAAGGAGGGAGGAAAACAGAAGTAGGTACAATTACAGTTTAATATACAGGAGATGAAGCAGGTTTAGAGCAAACCAACATATCTGGAAAACATGATACAATCAATGGTTGAGGCAGTTGTGGGTATTTACCTGCGAAAAGACTCAGAGGTAGATAATAGTTGTAGTTACATAGTTCAAGATGATTATGTGGTCAGGAAAGTAGAAACACTGTATGGTTCCAGAGAAAAATGGAGAGAGGCAGACTGTGCTTGATTATGAGGGATAACTCTCTAGCCATTTAATGCTGCCCAAACTTAGATAGGTTGACTCTCAAAATAATGATTTCTTTGCCACCAAAAGTATTAAAAAGAATCTAAATCTATGTAGAAAAAAATTCCTCTACAGTGGGTGAAGCTATTGTCTTTTTGCTGGCATTTAGGGTTCTATCCAATCTTAAGGCTTTCTATAAACGTGAGTTGAATTTAGTTTGCTCAATAACTTGTAATTATGTCATAAAGTTATAAACATAGACAGATAAAGTTAAAATATTAAGGGCTTTTTCTATTGTAGTTTGAAGCCACACATTATTGAGGTTAAGTCTATTCCTTGGCATCTGAACTATGACAAGGAAATTCTGAGCAGAGACACAGTGATTTCTTGAGAAGGCAAATGCAATGAGCCTCCAGATGGCACACGACTGTGATGTCCAGTGCTGATAGCCAAGAAAAAGTCATACAAAACATAGTTTAAAAAAAACTCTTGTTGAAGATTGTCCTGAAGAGTGCCAAACCCACACATATTTGATATTTGTGGCAAGGCTGCCCAATACCACTAAGTTTATAAAAGCTTCCACATGACCTGTAACACTTGTTTTTTTTTTTTACTTTAATACTCCCAATTACCCCAAATTCAATACCAAGCTTAGTTGACAATAGAAAGATAAGCAGACATCAATCTTTAGATCTAGTCTAATTCTAGTGCTATTTTCTTTGCTGACTAGATAACATTCAAAGTAGAAAAATTAGATATGGGACATGTAGGAAATGACACAAAATATTAATTATGGGAAAAAATAGATTGATATGGCCAAATATCTAATCTGGGCAAGAAGGAAAGTCTCTATAACTCTCACAACAGTCAGAAACGTGCCATCTACAGCTCTGACTTCCAAAGAATAGAGCTCTGTGACAGTCCAAGGCCTGTTTGTTCTGAGAGGGCTTGGGTGTCCAACCCTTCCCGCTCCTTATCTCAGAAGACTGATCCCTCAGGCTGTATTCCCCGAACTCCCCTATCAGGTTCAGTTGGTAAAAGGCTCTGATAGAGGCAGGAGCCAGAATATTTCCCCTTCTCTGTATCTCCAGCAGGGCCTCTTTCCTCTGTGGCTCCCAATGCGTTCTTGACTGTGGACCAGCCTACCATGGGTCTGGCCTCCTCCTGGTGACTGGATGCTCCAGTAACTCTGTCCCCTTCCCTTGTCCATCCAGTTAAGGGGCCTCATGGACGTTCAGTGGTGGTTTCTTGCTGTTTATAATCTAAAAAGTGAGGCACCTAGGGTGCTGGATTTAAGGAGGCTTTCGTTCTCAGATTGGCCAGTACAGAGTAAGCACCTGAGGATAAGAGCCTCCTAAATTTTGTACCTAGGCACCTGGTTTGCCCTGCCCCAGTCCAGACTCTTGCTCATCGCTAGGTTGTCTCATTGTCTATTTAGTGTTATAGTTCTCCCATAACCTGTGTAAACAATTCCCTACGTTCAATTGCTTATATGTCTTCTGCTTTCTGGCTGGACTGTGACAACTCCTAGCATCCTGTTCACTGAGTTTAATATTGAATTCATTTCTACCTAGCTCTTGTCAAAGGCAGATTCAGAAAAAATTAAAGGAAAACACTTTAAGGAATATACTGTCCATCCTCTTCTAAAAATTTGAGTTCTATCGTATATCAATTTATTTTACCAGAAAGACATATAACTGCAACTCATTAGCTCAGGTTCCTGCAAAGATGATTCCCCTGAATCCCATTTTAAGGTTATTCTCTTGCATTTATTGATCATCATTACAAAATAGTTTAAAATAAATGTCTTGCCCTGGCTGGTGTGGCTCAGTGGATTGAGTGCTGGACTGTGAACCGAAGGGTCGCCGATTTGATTCCCAGTCAGGGCACATGTCTAGGCCAGGTTCCCAGTAGGGGGCACTCGAGAGGCAATCACACAATGTTTCTCTTCCTCTTTTTCTCCGTTCCTTCCCCTCTCTAAAAGTAAATAAAATCTTAAAAAGAAATGTCTGGGGAATACATGATGGGGAATTTTTTCCCCACATGTATCCTAAAATTTCCTGCTGGAGATATTGTCCATCAATTCTTCTCTATTGCATCCTGTATTGGTCAGGATGATTAGGTTGAATTATTTAACAACAAAGAACAGAAATTCATTGGTTTGCTTAAGTAAAATGAAGAATTTATTGGATCTAGAGATCTGATCCCTGGCTTGTTCTTTCCCTCGTTTGCTCTTTCCTTCTTTCCCTACCTTCCTCACTCTCTCTCTTTCTCTTTCTCTCTCTCCCTCTCTTTGTTTCTCTTTCTTCGTCTCTCCTCCTTCCTTCTCTTCCTCCCCCTTTTCTCTTTCTTTTTAGTTTTCTTTTTTTGTTGATAAACATTTTATTTTTAAATTTTTTATTTAATCCTTATTGTATTTTTTCCATTATCATTTAGTCCCCTTATATCCCGTCCCCTCAATAATCACCACACCGTTGTCCAGGCCCATGAGTCCTTTTCCCTTTTTGCTATTTTCTTTATTTCTCTCCTCCCCTCAAAATTTGCTTTTTCTCTGTGTGGTTTTATACTTTTGTGTCTGCTATGACAAAGGCCACAAGGTTTTATATAAGAAAGTCAAACTTAGTTGTTTTTTTTTTTGTGAGTGCCAACCAGAAAATTCTTGGGCAAAGGATCTTTACTGCCCCACCTGGAGTCACATGTTCCTCTCTGGAACAGTTATTAAGGTCAAGTGCACTAGAATACAAAGATGACCAGCACTAGGGCAACGAGTCCACTCATACACCTTAGAGAAGTGTGTGTGTGTTGGGCGTGGGAGATTGGGGAAAGTGCTATAATTTATAGGCTCTAACAAAATCCACTAGGTTGGCCTTGGCTAGTATGGCTCAGTTAATTTGTGCATTGTCCTATTACCAAAAGGTTGTGGGTTCGAATCCTGATCAGGGCACATGTGTAGATTATGGGTTGGATCCCCGGTCTGGGCACATATGGGAGGAAACCAACTGATGCTTCTCAATTGCACTGACGTTTCTCTCTCTCCTTTCCTCTCTTTTTAAAAGCAATGGAAAAATATCCTTAGGTAAGAACAGAAAACAAAAAACACCCATATATTTGGAGTGGTTGGGGAACAGTTTCTTAGAAGAGAAGGTGTTATTCTGAGAAGACCAAACAATAAATATTCACTAAATTCCTATTGTAGAAGCCACCCAATACACGAGGTCTGTGCAGAAAAAGTCCAGCCATTGTTAATATAAAGAGCATGATTTGCGTGACATTGATGTAACCTGGCAGCCAGGGAGAGAGGACTGGAATGAACATTCATGAACAATGACAACTTCACTGTACTAGTCAGTGGGGGTGGTAGATGCTGTTAGTGGTGGTGGTAGTCACTGTACTAGTGAGCATGTGTACTGTGTTGCCATCACATTCAAAATGACTGAATGATTAGAGCAATGAATCTGAATCAAATTTTGCATTAAGTTTGAATATTCCTCTGCGGAAACTATTTGGATGACTCAGAAGGCTGCAATATGGCAACTGGTGATTGGCAGCCTCAACACAACAGCACACTCACTCATGCATCACATCTGGTACAGAGTTTTTGGGGGAAACATTAAATCACCCAGGTGACTCAGCCCCCTTACAGCCCAGATTTGGCACCCTGTGACTTCTGGCTTTTCCCAAAACTAAAATCATCTTTGAAAGGGAAGAGATTATAGACCATCAGTGAGATTCAGGAAAATACCATGGGGCAGCTGATGGTGATTGGGAGAACTGTGTGAGGTCTCAAGATGCCTACTTTGAAAGTGACTGCGACATCATTGTCCTATGTACAATGTTTCTTGTATCTTCTTCAATATATATCTCTATTTTTCATATTACATGGATGGATACCTTCTGGATAGACCTTAAAACATTCTATATAAAATTCAGTATCATAAAATGATTAACTAGTGTTAAGAGCTAATATAACTATGTCTTTGTTTTGGGAAACTTAAAACATTTACTGCTCAGTAGTGGTAACTATTCACCCCATCATTAAACAGGTATTTGTTGAGTTTCTACATGCCTCTGGGTTCAACATATACTGTTGTGGAAAATGATGCCTACAAAGATTGTGCTCTCACGGACCCAACATTCTGGTGGTAGAGAAAAACAAGGGTAAAATAACAAGATAAGAATAATGCAGAAAAACAAGTGATGGAAGAGAGATGCCAATTTACTCCATGCTTTCAAGACACACTGTTCTGATAAAGGAGTACTTGAGCTAAGACCTGGATGAAGTAGGAAAGTGAACTATGAACTTATCTGAAAGAATAGTGTTTAAGGCAAAAAGTGAACAAGGTCAGAAGAAACCACTGAAAAGGAAGAATGCTTATGTTTAGAGAGCAGTAAAGAGACCACTGTGACTGGTGTGAGGGAGCCATGGAGCCAAAGTCAGAAAATAACACCAGACAAGCAGCAGGGCTAGGTCTCGCGGACAAATATACTTTAATCATGTCAGTATCATTAGTGCAGCTTGGCAATATTCAACCCTTTTCATCTCATGGCGCAAACTAATTACTAAAATTCTGCGGCACACCAAAAATATGTATTTTTGCCAATCTGACCAAAAAATAGGTAAAATTTTGAAACATTCACACCAGACAGCTAATGTTGGGTGGGCTGTTATCATTTTTCTTTAATTTGACAATCTGAGGGAAAAAGGTCAGTGCCTCTGACTGAATAGTTAGGTATTGTGTCTTTTAAAAATTCTTGTGGCACACCAGTTGAAAACCGCTGGTGTAGCAGGTCGGAGTCTCAATCAGCATTTTGCAATAGATAAAAATAGAACAGAAAATATCTTTGGGAATTACACTTCCTTCCATATCACAAAATATTTTGCTGTTTGTTAGGTCACGATGTCTTGAATTGGCAATCCACAGCAGACTAGGAAGCATGTCAGGAGCCAAAGCTCATTTGAAGCTCTGAACAAATCAATTGGGGCCATATTCATGATTTCCTGTCAAATAAAATATGTTTACTTGAACAAAAGTCTCCTGTAACTTATTACAGGAGATTTCAGTTTCTTACCAGACTATACAATGTGAATCTCATAAATGTCTATTAGTTGAACAAGTTCTAATTTCACAAGGAGACCTCCTCTTCTGTCAAAATTACTACAGAATGATAGCTCTTAGTAGTACCTTAAGTTTTCTGCAAGCTAAAGAATAAACCAGGTAATCAGCCAGTGTTTGCTAATTATTCACTTACAAAAGGCTTAACATAGCAATATATTTAAAATACAGTCCTTGACTGAAAAAAACTTATAATGTAGTGGAAAAGATCTGATGTATATATGAATGCTTAAAATAAAAGGGAACCTGAGAAGTACCAATTCAGGTAAATTAGGAAAATATTATGAGTTCAAGGGGGAAGGAAATTATTTCAGGCTGGGGTAATCGGAGCAGGTTTCATGGAGGAACTGGCATCTGAATTTTTGCCTTGAAGAGAAGGAAGAGTAGGGGCTTGGGGGAGCAGTCCTTAGGAGAGAAGTAAAAACAACATCAATGACTGAACTTGTTCATAACAGTTTCCTTTTTACTGATATTTAACATTAGCCCTGACATAATACTAAATCCCTCTGCCGCGTAGTACAATTTGGTAGACACAACCCAAAGAGCCTGCATTCTCTATTTATTAGAACATATTTATTAGGTGGTTCCTATGGACAGCTCACTATGGGGGACACAAATGAGAGTAAGGTGCAGTATTAGAAATAACTCTAGATGCTTAATAGGGTGAATTTTTAAAGTAACGTTTTATTATGTGTGTCCCCCCCCACACACACACACTATTTTGTAAATTTCAGTCAGATGCTACATTAATGAATATTTTAAAGGTAATTGTACATAAATATACAGAGAATGGCATAGCTATAGCTATCTGTGTATGCGTGTGCATATATCTCAGCTGTATCCCACAATAACTTTAATTTAGTTTACTTTCACTCCTGTTAATGTCTACAGAGCTCTGTAAGTACTGCATTTCTTAACAGAAGCATGTCTGCTTTTGTTCAGTATTTAGGCCAGTTCCTAATCTTGTACTAATTACTCACATCACCTGACGTGTGCGAGAGGACTTTACATCAAAGTTGGAAAGCCATCTAACCAGTGAGTGCATACTTCTGTATTAACACTTTTACAGAGGTGGAACTCTTCCAGGCGTCGTATCTCACTAAGGATAGGGGAATCCAAAACTTTACACAAAATGAAATACAACATAATATAGTTATCCATGCAAGAGAGCTCTAGTTATTTATTTCAACATACAGAAAACCAAAAATATTATTTTCAAGTTGATATTAGCTCTAAACTGAATCATTTCGGTACACAAATAACTCACTGAAAGGCAACTGAAATTCACAGAAAGCGCTTAAGCTTGATTTTGCCCAAGTTTTTGTGCCTTTCACCAACCACAGACAGTAAGTCTTCCCTTAACGGCACTGGCAGGTTCTGAGATGTTAGGAGGAACTACATATAAAAAAAAAACAATTTTATTGTAGGCTAATTGATTTAAATAAGAGTTTAGTCCCTAAGGGAATCTCATCAGTGTTATAAAGAAATGACATTGGAAAATGATGTTATTTAAGGACCTGCTATATTTATAAACATTACTCAAGACCAGAAAAGGTTTGGCAGAATGCAATGGAAAGGCCTTTGGTGTTGCTTTCGGTTCTTTATTAACTGGATATTTGACTTCAGAAAAGTCATTTCACTTCTTTGGGCCCCACTTCCCACATTTGAAATGTGAGCTGTCGCAGTAGTTCCCTTCAAAGTCTTACGTATAGAATATACGCAAATACTCTTACAGAGGAGGAACAGCTCCCGGTCACTCTCCTAATTATTAAGGAAATGAGAGGTTTTGATAACATGTACTCAAAGTGCTACAAACACATACCCTACTACACAGGTGGGCAGGCCATCTGTAAAGGTTTACTGATTAAATGAACAGATCTTGTGCTTCTGATGTATTATTATCCTGAGAAAATATGACAAAGGTGCACCTTTAACATAAAGGTAACAACATGTTTACATGCTTCTCAGTACAAGAAAAAAGGCTTCTTCTGCTAAGTCACAGTCCTAATTATTTTATAAGTCATAGATTTTTCTAAGAATCTGAAGAAAACATTACATCCATTTGCTAGAAAAAAAACTCTCCAAAAGACACATTCAAAATCATCTACATAAATCCGATCCATGGACAGAACACTTATCTAAAAGAAATATATTAAGTTCACTTGTCACCCTTACCCAAGGCAGGAAAACACTCTACTGTTCCTTGTGAGCACCGTAGCCCATGTATGCAAACATTTTTGTGTCAGCCAGTGTTTTTTAACCCGGCAATATCTGAAATTTAGTATAAAGATAAGTTTTAATGTCAACATTCCTTATTTATTGTTATAGCACTGGTAACATTTATCTGACCAAGTAAAGTAGGAAATCTCTATGAGACATATAAAATACAAGATGTAATATCTTCTCATGAGAAATAGCTTAATGTGTTTTATTAAGACTTTTGCCCTTATAGCGTTGCTACAGGATTTGAAACCACAATCATTTAACTCTATACTCTAAATGTGAAAAAAAATTAAAATAAAATACAACCTAATCTATGCAATTTATTCTGTGGGTTTTTTTTTTTTGCCTGCCATGTAAACATTGTAAAGAATAATGACCCACTATATTTTTTAGTCATCTAGACATTCTTTAAAGCAATAAAGATTTTTTTTGAGTAAATGGTTTTTTGGACAGTCAAAAAAAGAAACATGTGGAACACATTCCTCAGC